>CAKAEH010000045.1:0-153360 GCA_916381525.1 Cercopithifilaria johnstoni
ACATATACACACACACACACACACACACACACACACACACACACACACACACACACACACACACACACACACACACACACACACACACACATACACACACACACACACACACACATTACTGCTTTCTGTTCTTATCTGTTGAAAATTTATTTTTATTCTATTTAACTAATTGATGAGTTATTTAATTACCTATTGAAAAGTGGCGATATATTTGATGTAAAAAATAATTAAACGTTACTAATAAAGTTTACCTTAATTTTAACCTTTAATTCATTTCTAATTATTTTTCTACTAATTATCTTATTTCATTCTTTTACAAATTTAAATTACATTGTTAATATTACGATAATTATGTGATAAAAAGGAAAAATTAATTATAAATGAAATTTATTTATTATAGTTACTGAATATTCAGTAAAATAAATTGCCTTCCATTCCGGGAGTCCATAAAATTTGGACGAGGCAATAATGGACTGTTTAGCCTTTCTGTCACATTTTTTAATATTTATTACCATCATTCTAACAACCTACTTTGGTGATACGGAAAAAATCGACCAGGAATATGATAATTATCAGGAATTTGTTGTTATCGAAGGACGTAAGTTAATGGCTGTTCCATTTTTGTTTACATTCATCTTAATATTTCAATATAAATGAAATTAATTGTATTTGTTTATTCGAAGATATAGAATTGCTGATAAAGAAAAATTAACAAATTTACCTTGGATTAATTTCTCTTCCTCACTATATTTTATTATTATAACTAATCTAGAGCATGGCCTCTTTCCGACAATTTTCAATTTGGCAACAAATGCGCTAATTTATGCTGATGCTACCTGTGGCCAACACCGTCGCGAAATTTACTGCAAATTAGTGGAGCATGTTTTTAATAGGTTCTATTTTATGAATATAAAATTTCTGTATTATAAGAAAAAATTGTTAGTCACTGTTCGCGATCTCCAAGTATCATCTATCTATTAATTTGATCATCAACACAAGTACATGGAACATTCTCATTATCTTCACTTACCTTTTCTTATTTGTTCTTATTTTAATGTTACATTTCGGAATTTTATTTGAATAAACTTATCCGAAATTATTTGTAGACAACCGCAATGTGATGTTTGTGATGCAAAAGATGTGAGAAAGCGCCATCCAATTGAATTTGCAATTGATGGTACTCGACGCTGGTGGCAAAGTCCATCGCTGGCTAATGGTCTTAATTACGAACGGGTCAATATCACCATTGATCTCAGACAGGTATGACTTATTTCCATAACTTCATCTGCCATGGCAATTCCTTATGAATAACTCACGAATAGACGAGCTAAGAAGATAATTTGAAGTGCAATGCGGTATTATCAAAAATTAATTTTTTTTTTGCAAATATTTCTTTTTATCCAAAATTTGGAAATTAGTTGGAGTAGTTGGAATGATAAAAACGGATATATGCTGCTAAAAGCTAAATCATAATGATTATCATTCATAATAATTATCATTTGATAAGATAAAACTAAGAAATTAAATCGTAGCTAAAAGACGAAAACGAAAGAATGAATTTAAAGGAATATCAAGTGGCATATGTAATTGTAAAAAGCGCAATTGCACCTCGACCTGGAACTTGGGTACTGGAGAAATCACTTGATGGTATTAACTATCAACCATGGCAGTATTACGCAATCAGTGATGCGGAATGTATGCGACAATTCGATGTACCAGCAACCACTGGTGTACCACGATTTACGCGAGATGATGAGGTTCAATTCTTGTTGAAAATAAATGAAAAGAGTTGGGAAATAAATTTTCTTAATCTCTGAATGTAATTTTTGAAAATACTAAGCTTCCACATTTAAATCTTAATTCTTTAAATAATTAAATCTTCAGCCTTCAAATAATTAAAGTCAATTAGAGAAATATTCTATTTTGACTGATGATTTTAAAATATAATTTTTTTAAAAAAATTATAGGTAATATGTACATCGTACTACTCAAAACTTGATCCGCTCGAAAATGGCGAAATTTATACGTCGCTTGTAAATGGACGACCGTCTGCTGAAGCTGCATCTGAAACCCTACAGGTTGTGTAATCTATTTTAAAATTTAATTCTTTAAAAAAATTTTCTATGGCCATTTAATGGTTTCTTAAATGAAATCAGTTTGAATTTTTAGCAGTTTACTCGAGCTCGTTATGTACGGCTTCGTTTTATGAGTATACGAACATTGAATGCTGATTTAATGATCATTAATCGTCGTGATAAGAGTAACAGATTGGATCTCTCGGTTACAAGACGTTACTTCTATGCTATCAAGGATATTAGTATCGGTGGTCAGTGTATTTGTCATGGACATGCAGAAAGTTGTCCACCTGATCCAGTTACCGGAGTAAATACTTTTATTAATGCACTTGCTGATGATTCAATGCCTACTAAATGTGATTTTATGTGTAATCATTAATCAGCACACTGATTAAAGTTGTTGATTGTTGATTAGAATCTGAAAAAAAAGAGAAAAAAGAAAAGATCAAGATCAGCATAGGTTAATTTTTGTTAAATGCTCATATATTTTCAACTGTCTAGTAAACTTCATTTAGCTGTTAATTAAAATTTGAAATTTAACTAGTTATTCTTTAACTTCTAGCAATCACGTTGCGAATGTCGTCATAATACGTGCGGTGAGTCATGCAAAGAGTGTTGTCCACTATTCAATCAACTTCCGTGGCGTCAAGGAACACAATCACATCCTAATGTTTGCCAACGTAAGTCTAATTTATTATATCTTGTATTCAAAAATTAAATTTAATAAAATTTTTAATTTCTTAATTTAGCTTGTCAATGTTTTAACCATGCAACACGTTGTGAATATGATGAAGAAGTGGAACGACTGGGTCTAAGTGTTACACCAGAAGGTATCTTTGAAGGTGGCGGTAAATGTATCGCTTGTAAAGTAAGTTATTCATCTTTTTTTTGGGCATTTCTTCACTATTAGTTTAGTTTATTTCAATGATTTCCAAACTAATATTAATAAATATCTTGTTTTGACTATATCTGCCGTAATTTCAGCATAACACTGATGGGATAAATTGTGAACGTTGCATATGGACATACTTTCGACCAGCGGGTGTTACTCACTATCGAGAAGATGCATGCCAACCTTGCGATTGTGATCCGATTGGATCGGAGCATAATAATTGCGTTCGAGATGAGACCAGCGCAGATGGCAGTCAAGTAAGTTAACAGCATTAAATTATTGAATAAGAATGAAGTTATCGGAAGAAATGAACAGCAGTTCGTCATACTGTTGATAATACCAAGTTTTGAGCTCAAGCTAATATATTTTGAATTTAAGTTGTTAAAAATTCATGTACAGAAGCCGGGTGATTGTATTTGCAAACCGGGATTTGGTGGGCGTCGATGCGATATTTGCGCACCGGGATATCGGAATCATCCAAAGTGTGAACCGTGTCCTTGTAATCGAGCTGGTTCTCTGAATTTTAACACCTGTGAGGAGGAAAGTTGTATGTGCAAAGCAAATGTGGAAGGCATTTATTGTGATCGATGTAAGGTCAGTTTCATTTTTTAACCTTTCACTATTTTGTAATATTTTTTCACTTTCAAAATCAATTCGTAGTAATCATAATCACAACCACAATCCCATTCTCATCACTTCAGTTACTTGGGAAATTGTTAAAAGGTAAAAGATACCAAAGAAAATTAAGAATACAATTTCTATTTCACATTTGCATAAATTTTGCAGAAAGGTACGATTAATCTGGATATCAAAAATCCAGAAGGTTGTCAACCTTGCTTCTGTTTCGGTCTTAGCAAAAAATGCAATGAGAAGCTTTGGAATCAAGAAAAGGTACACAGAACATCTAATGCTCCAATGTTCCGAGAGTTTCAGAATTTCTCAATCTAACTTTCGTTTTTTTCCAGTTTTTTGTGATTTATATTTAGAAAACTGAAAAGCAAGCCTTTTCTGTAAAATCAGTTTGTAGCAAAGCTCACTATATATTAATTACGGGCCTTTTCTTCTCCTGTTCGAGGCTAAAATTTCAATTATCAATTTGCGATATCATTTATCAGTTACTTCTCAAATATCGTATTTTATATAACTTGTTAATTTATTTCGGTTCATTCAAATGTTTGATTCAGGGAAGCAAAAAAAAAGTTTAACAGTTAATCATCAGACAAAATGAAACTTGTCATTTTACAGATACGAAGCACTACAGATTGGGTGTTAACGGATCTATCAGGTGAAAAAGGGATTGCGCTGAAATCTGAAAGTGAAGTATTGATGTATACCAATAGTGAGTACCGAAATAATGATTTGTTCTACTGGAAAGCACCGAAGGAATTCAATGGGAATCTGGTATGCTAACTGATTCCTTCTGAATCCATCTTAAAAATCATTGAAGAGAAATTCCATAGGCAGTAGAATTCAAAAATTTACTCGATAGTAAATAATTATGAGGCCAAAATTTATTTCTATTTCAAGTTACTGTAAAACGAATTATGCAAAGATATACGGGGGAATGCAGCAACAACTAACTTTGTAATGCCAAGTGGCACGAGAGAAAGTAATAATCATTAATGAAAAAAATTTATTTCATAATTTCAGTTAAATAGTTATGGTGGAAATTTACAATATTACGTATACTTCGTACCGGTGGGTAACGGAGAAGAAATATCAATTCCTGATGTTATCATAGAAGTTGGTTGGATGAAATAATTACTTTTTCATAATCATATTGTTAGATTATTATTTCGCGATATCTGCATAAGTTTTCTCAAGAATTTTCCGGGATTCTTAAGATTCTTCTGGGTGATGAAAGAATATGAATGAGAAGTGTGAAAGATGTAAGATAGTGTAATTTGCATCAATATGTAAGTATTGTTATTTAATTACTTGATTGCATTCATTCATTTGATTCATCTTATTTTCAATTTAGAAGCTCATCTCTCAACAAATTTTACTTTCAGGGTAATGGCATCAAAATGGAATATTATAGTCGGCAGAATTTTTTCCCAAGAGAAAATATTAGTGTTCAGATACCAATGAAAGAAGGTAGCGGATGGCACAATTCATATATGCAAACACTTATTGATAAGCATGAAATGATGCGTGTTCTAGCTGATGTTAATACAATGATGATAAGAGCAATGTATTATAGAGAACAAATACAATCAAGGTAACTTATATCCAACGAATCATTTACTTCCTTTAATGTCATCGATAGTTTTATGTTCGGTAAAATGATATAAATGATGATTATTGCAAATAATAAATTTGTAGCTGTTTCATTCCTAAATTTATAGTTAATTCATTTTATTTAGATTACTTTTTTATTATTATCTTTATAGTATCTATGGATTAGCATTGGATACAGCAATTGAACCTAAAAATGCGATCGAAAATACGAAAGAGATGTTGAAATCATCTCAAACATCGAATGCATTAATGCGTGGCGTTGAAGTATGTCAGTGTCCCGAAAATTACGCTGGCAATAGTTGTGAAGTGAGTAATTTACAAAATTTCATATTTTTTTACGTAAGCATACATATACATTACATTTGTTCACATTACACGTTCCTCTGAAAAACAATTTTTTACTTCAGCGCTGTACATCGGGATATCGCAGGGTAAATAATCAGCTGTTCAATGGTCATTGCGAGAAATGTCGCTGTGAAGGACATTCATTTGAATGTGATCCATTCACAGGTGATTGTATCAACTGTCAAGTAAGTAATTTTGCAGCTTAATTAATTACTGAAAGCATAGCCGACAAGTTAATTTTTGATAAATTATTCTTTGTAAAACAAAAAAAAAAATGTTCAAATTATTGAAAATTTTATTATTGTTATTCGATAAATAAAAAATCGTTAGGTTGTTTGATAGGATAATAGTTCGTGCTGTCCTTTGACCTAACATTACGATGTATCTCCAAGAAAGTGATATTATTTTCATACTTTCTTCTCATCTTACTTTATGATTCTTTACTTCGGTACTAGCAAAAGTGATGTTCTGTGTACTTCCATTCAAAATCACATATAATATAAATGGAATCATTTATTCATTTCCTTCTTATATTATTTATAATAATTAATAATAGTAAGTGATAATAATGATAGCAATAGTGATCACATATTATTTGAGCATAATACAACCGGTCGTCAATGTCATCAATGTTTACCTGGACACTATGGAAATCCATCTCTTGGTGGCGAACTTGGTCAGTGTCATCCATGTGCTTGTCCAACAATCGAGAACAGTCATTCGGCACAATGTAGTCTAACTCAGCTCGTTGTTGGTGGTGCTGCAGCGTACGGTGAAGACGCATACGTTTGCACAGCTTGTGAACATGGTTATGATGGCAATAAATGTGAAATGTGAACTTCATGATAATTTTCTAAAATTATTTATTCAAATTTGAATTCCATGAAATTTTTTTTTTTGCAAGAAATTTAATTAATTGATGACCTTTTAACTTTTTAATATAAATTTAAATAAATGAAATAGTTTTACAGTTGTGCGGATGGTTTCTTTGGGAATCCACTAGCAAAGAATGGTACCTGCGAGCTATGTGATTGTAACGGTAACATTGATCCAATGGCTATTGGAAATTGTGATCGAGAAACGGGAAAATGTTTGAAATGCATTTATAATACAGTTGGTGATCATTGTGAAGAATGTAAAGAGAATCATTGGGGTAATCCGAAGGATAAATCTTGCCGACCTTGCGGATGTCATCCTAAAGGTTCTCATTCAGCCACATGCAACAAATCGACCGGAATTTGTGATTGTCATGATAATTACGTTGGTATGCAGTGCAATAGATGTAAGGTAAATATAACAGGAATAAATTTTCAAAACCTAAAAATTACCAAAAAAACTTTTTGATGATGGCTTAGAGAATAAGAAGCTCAGGAATTATTTTTCAGAATGGACATGGTGATATTGAAAATATGTGCCCTGCTTGTAATTGTAGTGTTATTGGTTCTTCTGGTAGCGAATGTGATGAAGTATCCGGCCAAGTTTGTTTTTTCTTTTTTTCAAGATTTGGAAAATATATAAAGCAAATTCTATCTATTTTCAATTCAAATAAAATAATGCTTGAGAGAGCAGAGATTGTTAACGAATCTGACCTGAATGCTATAAGAATCACAACATAACAGAATTCGAAACTTTGGGCTAATCAAGAATGTACTACATACCTAAAAAGATAGTAAAACTGTTGAAGAATCTGATCTGAATGCTATAGGAATCACAACATAACAGAATTCGAAACTTCGGGCTAATCAAGAATGTACTACATACCTAAAAAGATAGTAAAACTGTTGAAGAATCTGATCTGAATGCTATAGGAATCACGACATAACAGAATTCGAAACTTTAGGCAAATCAACAAAACATTTTGATTGTATTGCACACCTAAGATTAGTAATTTGAACAACGAACAATCTGTCTAAATTGAATGAAATAACTTCATAGATTGCTTCCAAAATCTTTTCTAAAAGATCAATTTTGCGCTTGTTGCAACTAAGATAGACAATAGCGGCAAGCTAATAAAAATCGTAATAATACATCATTTGCCCTTTATATAAGCATATAAGTATAGATAATACTTTTTCAGTGCGCCTGCAAGACAGGAGTGTTTGGAAAACAATGTGATATGTGTAGAACAAGTTATTTCAATTTTTCCGCGAATGGTTGTCAATTTTGTCACTGTAATTCTTTTGGTGCGGTAGATGATGGCCGATGTGATAATGTTACCGGAAAATGTGAATGCCGCGAAAATGTTGACGGTAAAATGTGTGAAAAGTGTATGGATGGTTATTTTAATATAACTAGTGGACATGGATGTCAGGTAAGATAATATTATTTTCCGGGAAATTTTGAATTTTTCCTTCTTTATTCAAATCCAAAATTCTGTAGTTCCAATTTCTATTTATCTGTACTTAATAAAAATTATCAGGTATGCGCATGTGATCAATTAGGCTCCGAAGGCATTCAATGTGATACAGATACAGGTCAATGTGCTTGCAAACCTGGAGTCACTGGCTTGAAGTGCGACAAATGCGCTCCCAATCATTTTGGTTTAGATTCAAATGGATGTAAAGGTTTTTTAGTTAATCTTCTATATTTGAAGACTTATTTGATGTTATGGTAAAGCAAATAAGGCTCAGTCTCTTTTTCAATTTCCAATGATTTCAAATTTAAACCTAATAATTCAAATATTCTTCTTAATAATTTACACTTTTTAATAATGTCTTAACCGTTGTTAATTTCAAATTTATTTCTCTTTTTTCCAGAATGTCAAGTATGTCCAGCACCTGGTCATATTTGTGACTCAATAACTGGAGAGTGCATTTGTCCACCCAATACAATCGGTGAAATGTGTGAGAACTGTTCCAATAATGCTTGGAATTACGATCCTTTAAATGGTTGTACACTTTGTGATTGTTCCGGTATCGGAGCTGATGGACCGAATTGTAATCCTGAAAATGGACAGGTAAAGAAAACTACCTAAGCAACATATTTAAGTATCTGATTGCAAAATATTTTCCTATGCATTCAATTGTTTGTTTTCAGTGCAATTGTAAAATAGGTTTTGTTGGCTTAAAATGTGATCGATGCATTCATGGACATTTCAATTTCCCAAAGTGCGAATTATGTAATTGTAATGTATCGGGAACTGATCCAACAACTTGTGAAAATGGTGCGTGCTCTTGTGATGAGATGGGACAGTGCAACTGTAAGGTAATTGTATTTCATATTTCGCATACTTCACTAATTTCTTCCGATCTGTTAAGATTAATCTTAACCAATATATTTTAGAAGAATGTGATGGGCCTGAAATGTGATAGCTGCAATGCATATAGCTTTAGTTTGGAGAAGAGTAATATATTTGGTTGCACTGATTGCTTCTGCTTTAATCGTACTAATTTCTGTGTACAAAGTAGTTTCGTATGGCAACAAATTTATGCACCCAATCGACAGGTAATATTGTAATCTTTTTGCCACCTGTTGATATTTCATTTTGCATTATTAAAAAAAAAAATCATATATTTTCGTTAAATTAGGAGAAATATGATTTATTTCATGATGAAAATTATCGATATAGAAATTGATTAAATTTTTGAGTATAAATAAAAATTAATCTGAGAATTTACAATTCCTTAATTAAGGTAATATTCTCAGAACCATGGAAATATTACATACGCAAGCATAATTTGAATGTGCTTAGAGATAAACCACCGATATACAACAGTTATCCAACCGATATTACACCTTTATATTGGTATATTTGAAAAATTTAAACATATTTGCAATAATTAATTTGATATCAACTCGTAGATTAAAATGATTTGCTATAGTGATAATGCATAAACTTTTCAAATCAGGTAAAATTCGGATGGCTTCTGTTTTTTTGAACTTTAATTGAAAACTACTGCTTCTTCAAATTCACAAAAGTGTATAAAGATATGCAAGAATAAGAGATGATGGCAAAGACCAAATGTAGTTTTTAAAATTTTAATTTGATAAAGTACATCTTGATAAGGAGATACAAATTTCAGGCCTTTGCCATCTAGTTTTCTGGGTGACAGAACAACATCCTACAATGGGTTCATTCGTTTCACAATCAAAAATGATGATAACTATCGTGGTATCCCTAATGTGGCACCTGATTCACAGCACTTTCGCTTTTTCCCGCAAATTATTCTGGTAATTTTTTTGGTTTTTTCCAGATTGTCAAAACCTTAAATGAAAAAGTATCGGCGAATAAAATATTCGAATAATTTCATTTAAATTGTGGTTTATAATTTAAATCATTCGTTTGCACTGTTAATTGATATCAAATTTATTCAACTAATAGGTCGGCAACCATCGTATCATTCTGGAACACACACCAAACGAAATGAACGTATCAGGACGCTATAAAATTCATTTACATGAAAATCAATGGCGTTCACGTTTAAGTCCTGATGTGCGCGTAACACGCAAACAACTAATGATCGCTTTGCAAAATCTACAGGGCATTTATATCAGAGCTACCTACAACTATCCATCTACGTTAATTTTTCTCACATTTTCACTTCATACTTTTTTTGACATGAAGAAAATATACGATGACTTTGGGAGCTGTGGCATATTGGTTAACCTTGAAACTTCTAGCATATTAGCTTTAAGGTATAATCATTCAAACAAACAGGAATAAATAAATTCCAGTGGTGATACGGCATCAATCAGTGAAATAAGCATTGATGTAGCAGTATGGGAAAACATTACCGATACTTCGTCAAATTCAGTAGCAGTTGGTGTGGAACAATGTGAATGCCCTCAAGGTTATGCTGGTAATTCATGCCAAGATCCAGCCGAAGGTTATTGTCGAAAAAGACAATCTGATTTCTTGAACAGTCCAGATGACTTAGCATTGATCGGTGAATCACAACTATGCGCATGCAGTGGACATTCAGCAACATGTGAAGCAGAAACTTGTAGATGCACTGTAAGGCATGCAGCTCATTGAATTATTATTGAAAATTGCAAAGTGACTAGTTAAGAGTGTAGTAGTGACGGTGAATCATAAATATTCCGAAATTCATTTATTATCTTAAAAAATCAGAAATCAGAAACTCTCTTAGAATTTAAGTTGACATTCGCATTATTTGTACCTCTACAATAAATTATTATTTTCTTCACTGTAAAAAATACTGATTGGAATTTTTTTAGAATTGTGAGCACAATACATACGGTGATCACTGTGAAGTTTGCAAGCCAAGTTATCAGGGGAATGCATTGGTTGGTGGCGCTAATGCATGCACAAAATGTGCATGTCCATTGCCGGATAATAGCTTCAGTGATACCTGTTTAGCAGTAGGTCATGGCCGAGGATATATGTGTGATGCATGCAAACCTGGATATACAGGTCTGTACTGTGAAAGTTGCCTAACTGGGTATTATGGTAATCCGAATATAGTGGGTGGCATGTGCAAAGAATGCGCCTGCCACCAACATGGTTCTGTTCATGAAATTTGCAATCAGGCAAGCTTTCATCATTTCTTTTTTTTGTTTTTGATAATATTATTGCATTACATATAAAGATTGAAAGAGCGGTTTCTTAATTTTCTTACCATCTTAATTTTTTATTAATTTTTTTAATTAAAAAAATATTGTATTCTCAATTTGAAAATGTTGTATTTTTAATTTTGACATTTTAAAAATATTGTATTCTGCAAAAATATTGTAGGAATTTATGACAGTTTCTTAATTTTTGGAAAAAATATTGTAGGAGTTTATGGCAGCCATTTCATTTAAATTATTAATTAAATGGTAATGTGATAAAATTTGATTAAATGATTCTACGCTGATATTTTAAAATGGAGCTTACTTTTTAGGAATCAGGTCAATGTGAATGTCGACCAGGTTTATCAGGTCGCGATTGCTCCTTATGCAAAGATCGGCATGCATTTATTAATGGTACTTGTACCTCATGCGATCAGGGCTGTACTGGTGATTTAATGAAAGAAATGGATGAGTTAGAAGAAATTATGAAACAACAAAACTTCACAACTTTAAGACCAGTTCCATGGAAGCGTGTTGCTCGGATAAGCAATGCAACAAAAAGTATGCTTCTTTGATACAATTTAATGTATTATGTTTGCTTGCATCACAAGGCGAAAGTATACAAATCATATGAGTGCAAAAAGTCTAATTTTGACCTCTGTTCTTTTCAAGATGGAGTATTTGCAGTAAAAGTTACGAATCTTGAATTTTACATTAAAATAAACTATTTTGTTGTGTCGATTCCGAATTTTGAACTTGATATGAAAACCATCAACCGATCATTTATTTCAGACTTGCATTTAATTTTGGATTCGCCACATTTGGAGAGTTCTATTGATGGAGATACACGTAAAACTGGCATCGGCATGGATGGCAACTTCTTAGATGAAGTTAACGGACTAGTAGAGCAGACAAAATTTTTGTTGGAACGAGCTAATAAATCGAAAAATACCTTGCAAGAGAGCACGGCAAAAACTCAAGAATTATCTGAGAGAGCTCAAGATCAAGACAAAATTCTTCATGAGGTCATCGGTCAGCTGCAACATTATATAAATTATGGATTTGGCAAACAGGATAGCTCAAAGATTGATATTTGGATCCAGGAAGCAAACAATTATGTAAATGATATGAAGGAACGTGGAATCTACATCGAGAAACGTTACAATCGTGGAAATACCGATTTTGAGTTAGTCATTCTGAAATGTTATTATTTTTGCTTGATATTTTTCTGTGATATTTTTAAGAAAAAAGCTTATTGTATCACCTAAAAAGAGATGAAACATGTTTGTTTTATATGTCATTTAGAAATCATGAAAAATAAAAGTCCATTTAATTTTCCAAATTTTGAATCTCTTCAAATATAGCTGTAGTAATTTTGACGAGTGCAAAAGAGCATTTTCATTCTTATCAATAGGACATACCTGATCAGCTGGATATTTCAGGAAATCTCAAAACTTAATGAAGCTGATAACATCACGTATGCTAAATCATACTTCATTCGTTGAATTGCGTAAACAACTGGATACCTTCGAACAGTGGCTACACGATTATCGTGATACCATTTGGGATAGAGCACGTCAGGACACCGTATCCGCTGATAAAATAGCAATTATCGTAGCAAAACGAGTGGATCGATTTAATGCCGTAAAAGCAAATATTACTGCAATATTATCTAAATCAACCGATGAATTAAATGAATCAGAAAAGAAAGTATCGATCTCGAAAACAGAAAAAATTTTAAATATGTTCGATGATTTTAAGGTTTTTCCTCGTTCAATCTATTTTGTGAATTATGTTATGAATTATAATATGCTATGATAATTTTAGAAACTATGAGAATGAGAATTAGATGGCCATTTCTATTAGAAATTTTTCAGCAATGTGGAAAATTGCGCGGTTAATTGCTTTTGGATTTTGGATGCTAAACGCAATTATTCTGTGTTGTTTTTTCTGAATATTTCCACCATCAAATATTTGAAATTTTTATTTTTCAGGTTACTAACGAAACGCTGTTACCAGAAGTAGATGAAGTGACAAGAAAATGTCATGATGAAGCTGATAAATATGGGCAACTTCTAGATGAATATCGTGAAGAATATGTGGAGAAAAGTGAACATCATGCAGTAGAGCTGGAAAATGAAGCACAAAAATTGCAGAAGTAAAAGATAATAACTTTTTATAGAAACTTTTCTTTTTAAATTCTTTCTTCCGTCGTTTATTTCCATTTCATTTTAGATTGTCATTTAATATTATTAGATATATATGAATTCGAATTACTTTAGTTCTTTTGCGGATACAAAGACTGCCGCAGCAGATCCTCTTCGAGCATCTAATGCTTATGAGGAGATTATGAAAGCTTTACGGAATGCCAGCAAAGCAGTAGAAGGAGCGAAAAAAGCTGCGAAATTTGCGTATACTGATGCGGATGCAAAATCTGAGACTTCAATGGTTAATATGGCGTTACAAGCCAAAAATCGCAGTATGGATATTAAAGGACAAGCTGATGAACTTAGCTTGAGTGATTTAGAGAACGAACGTTTAACAGCCACTAAGATGACAAACGAACTGAAGGAAACATTGCAGGATTCAATGAAACGAAAATTAGCAATCAGTCAGTTTGGACTAATATTCATAGGAAGTAACATCAATTTATTACCTGTACTGGTTAAAAACTGGTTAAAAACCGATTAAAAAAGTCAATGACAAGTGATTTTGGTTCTGTGGAATCAAAGGACGGTAAAAGTTATGAAAGATATATATATATCATAAATTCCAGTTATCAATTATGAACCTTTTAACTTCTTTGAAGTGACTTATTCACAAACTTCTATTTTCCTACTTTTAATTTAGGTGAACAGTATCAATCATTCGATGATCAGCACGATCGAATGACTGGATTAATCAGTGTAGCTGATGATGCGGAAAAACGAGCCAAAAATATACACGAGAAAATAGAGGAGATAGCTCTTGAAATTGATACAATAAGCAATGCTGTTTCAAAGCTACAAGGTTTTGCTGGTGAGGGTATCCGGAATATCACCAATGATGGTAAGTTAGATTGTTTCATTATTAAAAAACTTTTACAAGAAGCCTGAAGGAATAGAGTGAGTCTAATATTGCAAAATCAATAAACGAATTAATTACTAAATTCTTCGCGAATTTAAGAAATTCCCTTCTATGCTCTTTACTTCTATAACATTTTCAATACATGCAAATTGATGAGAAGGTTAGAATACCCACGATTTTATCACTTGAAACTCATAGTATGCCTTTATCAGACATTCATATCTTAATCACTAAACTTTCCTACGATTCGGACTATGAACAATTTATTAGCTTCGTATGGAAGTTACAAATAACCTTATGCAACATATGAATTAATTTTAGTACGCAAGGCTAATCAGGGAGCACAAGAAGCAATGAAAAAAGTTTCTGAAGTAAAGAAGCAAACAGATAGTGATTCAAAACGGATTAGTGTTCTCGGAGAGCAGATTAAATTATTGCAGGAAAAAATTAAAGAAGCACGTGAGAAAGCATCACGTGTAAGTAAAATTTTATTCTTGATAACCATCAGTCTAATATCATAATATTAAATGTGGACACTCCTATCGTTATCACAAATATCCTACTTTTCATTCCGTTTAATTTTTCTGGAACCTGTTATTTTCAGACACTCACGTGCCAAATTCATTTTGTTTTACTGTTAATTTGATAAGAATGAAAGGAAAGGGGAAATAAACAAATTACAAATCTTTTTGTTTATTACAGATCCGAATTTCGATGAAATCCGATGAAAATGGTAATTGCCGCCGTGCTTTCATCTCACCCGCACATTTGGCACCAACCAACCTGTTTACCATCAAATATCGTCCGCTACAGAATGTTCCGGATTCATTGCTATTCTTGACAAAAACAAAAACTAAGCGCACTCAGCAATCGGAGTACATCGCAATGGAATTAAGGGATCGACGTATTGTTGTACAATGGAATATTGGTTCCGGTACGCGCATGGCTACCAATACTCATACTATCAATTATATTGCGCCAAGTGACCGAACTGCCTGGTACCATATAGTATTGGAAAGGTAAGTTGACCTGATTCCTCCCGTAAATAACTCTTTTAACTTGATAGAATGAATTAATTATTGTTAATCATAAAAATAATAATTTATGACATAACCATTCAACGAAAATCAACTATTTGCGAGAAATCAAAGCTTTAATCTTTGTCTATTACTTTTCAGATTTGGTAATTCGGTAACGTTGACCGTAGCACTTCATCATACAATCAGTGGTGAAGGTGAGCGAATAGTTGGTGAACCGATTACCGTATCGGTTGGTCAACCGGACGAAGATGATAACATCATTTTCAATACGGTACATGGTGAAACGCTAATTGAATTTGGTATTGACGCAAAGCTATCACAGGATTTAGGATTAGCAACTAACAAATTCCTCGGTACCATTGGTGAATTTACTGTCGATGGCGAGACTTTGCCACTTTGGGCATTTGCAGAAAGTAGTAAGATTTGCGAAGGAGATTTTGCTGCACCAGAAAGCCAAACTACCGGTTATTTTTTCCGGTAAGCTCTCTATTTCAAAATTTTACTTAGCATAAATTGTATTGTTCTATACAGATATTTACATAGCACATGAATAGTTATATAATGGAATAGTAATTTAGTTTAATTCATTCATCTTTTAGCGACGGTTTTGCACAAATTCATCTTCCTTCAACAGAACGACCAAGTGGAGCACAAATTACAGTGATCTTATCAGCTTATTCACCCGATGGTTTGCTATATTTCCGTGGCAATCAAGAAAACGGAGATTTCATCTGTTTGGAACTTCATGGTGGACACGTTCTTTTTAAGGTATTACATTTCTTCTGAATTTATCCATTCTATTTTGCATGATTTTTTCATCAATTAAAATCTTGTTTGATTAGTCTTAGGTTAATATAACTTAATAATAGTCTTTAGCTAGAAATTTTTGCAGAGAGAAATGTAGCTATTATACTAATGTTACTGTCTAATCAATGAATTTCATTGAATAATACTTTGCACATTATCAATCCTATCTACTCTGTAATAATCAATGGGTCAAGAGGGAGAGAGAGTTCATCCTAATCTACTACTCTGACTATTAATAATTAACTATTAAATAATACAATTTATTAAGATATAATCAGTTTTGCTTAATTCCATTATTTACTTCTAATCATTTAGAAATGATATTTAGATTAATCTTGGCGATGATTCATACGCAGTCGTTAAATCGAAGAAATCATCTTACGCCGATGGACGCTCACATACTATTCGAGTTATTAGAAACTATGAGAAAATACATTTGCAGGTTGTTTCTTTCTTCCCTTTTTTTCAATTTCTATTTCAAGCATATTGCAATCGTTATATGATTATTCTGATTCATCAATTTAACGACTTGTTATGGCTTTTGAAATATGGAATTTTTGTAAGGCATATCAAATTTCAGGTCGACGACGAAAGCGATCGCAATTCTGCAACGATACCTGGTGAAAATGCAAAGTTGAATATTAATGGTGATGATCACTTTGTGGGTGGCATCCCGCCAGGCTTTAATACTACTGCTTTCCGTCAATTCGATATCCAATGGAATGGATTTTTCGGCTGCATTCAATCAGTCCGACCTTCTCAAGTGCTTTTTTTATTACTTTTTTTTGTTTTCTGTGGATTAACTTCTATCTGCTTGTTACCAATGACCTGTAACCTCTTGATCTATCTTGCTTAATTTTAAAGTCTAGACGCATCTAATCATAGGAATGAATACCATACTTTAATTATTTTTTGAAGTGATAACAATTTTTTGTACTTGAAGATTTCAATTGATACCATGCACTGGTATACGTTGTAAAGCATTTTGAACTTGATTGTCAATAATCATGAATTTCAGGTTGCAGAATTGGATCTTGATAATCCAATACGCTCACAACGTAAGCTACGTGGATGTAGTTTTAAAAATGGTGAAAGATTGAAACCGACTGATAGAGTGGTTGGCTTCAATCGTCCAGGTTATCTGGTTATTCAAGGAATTCAAATCAGCAATAATTCCACGTATATCTATTTTTATCAAATTATTCATTACATTTTTTTTTCTTTATCAAATTCTTAAAATAATTGAAAAATTGAAATTTATAATCAAAATAGATTGCTGAAATAAATATAGCATGAAAAGTGCTATTTTTCAACTTCCCCAATTTTTAGGTTTGCGTTTGCATTCCGCACGAAAACTGCCAACGCTACATTATTGTTCCAATCGAGCGAGTTGGAAACATTTAGAAAACGTCGAAGAATTAGAGATTCTTCTGGCATTGTTAGCTTTTCCTTTCCTTAAATCTATCACATCAGATCATTTTATTAAAGTGATTTGTTAATATTATAATATATTTTGGAATGCCATAAAAAATTTAGTTTTCTTCTAATAAAAAAAACGATTCCTAAACTTTGAAATGATACTGATCTAGGGATATCTGGCATTTTACTTATATCGCGGCTATTTGGTTGTACATCTCGGCACCGATTCATCACAGAAAAGTAAAGTGCTTACATTAAGATCTGAAGTAACTTACAATGATGGACAGCTTCATTCAATCTTTTTCACTCGTTTCGAAACATTGTTAGTTTCAAAATATTGATCAACAATAGCTTTAAGTTCAAATGGAGATGCTAATGATATCAACCAATATCAATCAGTTCACTATCATATAAGATGTGATATCAAGCATCAACCAGTCCAGTACGATAATGATTGATTGATATCTGTACTCTTATTCTTCTGATAACAGAAATACGAGATTTTAATTGATCTTAAGAATGACCCTGCTAGAATGATCTAAGAATGATCCTGCTAGCATATCATAAACTATGTTAAGATTATCATGGACAAGTGCAGGCTTAGGAATATAATGAAAGTTAATGAAATGAAGATTTTCTATAGAGTTCGTCTTCGGGTCGATGATCGAGAAATAGCTTCCGGTACTCTTGGCGAACAGAATACTATTGGAACTGCTTCATCACAATTATTTATTGGTGGATTTCCTGATGGTATAAAACCATCAGCTAATGAAATGCCAATTGCTGAATCGATGATTGGTTGCGTATCGAATATTTTCGTTGATTATCAGTCAGTTTATTTTTTTCACTGGTTTAAGGGTTTAAACAGTGAGAAGATCAAGCCGCAAATGTTATCATTACTGATATCAAAACCTGAACTTAGCTATGTCCAACATTGTTTCTTTATCAAATGATACAGCAACATTGAATAATCATAGAGTTTGATTAATTAATCAGTATACAGTAGAGTGACCGAGGTTCATCTTGCATGTATGTGAAATTTAAATTGATCCATTTGAATGAGTAAAGAACAAGGATGATATGTTTTTATGTCTAGTCTAAACTCACTTTTGCTCCTCAAATATCTTCTTTTTCCAAGCAGAAATTTTATATCACCGATCTTGCTAAACTAATTACAGACTTCTCCCAATCATACCGGAAGCGCATATTGCTTTAATTGGTTCCTGTCCGGTGGAGCAGATTTTCTCATTACAGAAATCAGGTAACAAACCTAATTAAACTTTCATTATATACTATATACGATTTGTTGCATCATTCTATGAGTCTCTACTCTAAATCATTCACATGTTTTATAAAAAGTTTTTGAAAATACTACTCATCGCTTCGGATCCCGAAGATTGGAATGTTAAATAATTACAGAACTAATTCGTTTTTCATTCAAATAGTAGAACCAAGTTATAAATTACAGTATGCAGTGCTTTCTTGATATATTTATGAATATTTAAAAACAATTGACCCAATTAGCGTAATTGAGGCTTTTTGCTTGCTTTGTGCCACTTTTATATAGCTAATTTGATATCAATATGATTTTTTTTCTATTTCTATTCATGCTTCAGGTAAAATTATTTATTTTTATTGCTATTCAATTCAATTAATTTAAACTCTCATTAAGAGCTCTCATTAAAACAAAACTCATTAAGACTATAACAATCAATTATTGGATTAAAATGCTAAAAATTAAACTTAAAAATTATTTCCATTTTTCCATTACATTTATTTATGCATATATCTTTACTAGAAATTAATTTATTCATCTGTAGAAATTATTCTTTTATAACTAAATTTTGTGTGTTTCTCGACTTTCTGTAGAACGGCGAGCAGATATGGAAGCATTGCAAGCAGACGAACAAAATGCTTTCAATCGAAAAGCATCGAAACTTTCTTTGCATCTAACAGAACCATCATTGTTCACCAAAACGGAACGCCTATATGCGGATGGTAATGATAGTGATATTGATATGATACGATAATGATAACGATTATCTTTCCTTTTTACAATTGCATTGTTATAAAGCATTTTTATACTTTAACATTTTTTCCTTTCTTTCTTGTCCGAAACAGTAATTATTGCATTTCAATCATATCAGTGATAGATAGGAAGGAAATATTTGATAATAAGAGATTTAGAAGGCATGAAAATTCATTCAAGCTATTACTGGCATTTATACTTAATATAGACATAGTATGTGGAATGATATATAGCGTAGGTGCTTCTCTCTTCAGTACATTATAAATAAGCCGCTTGGCTAATTTTTCTTATCACCTATTTTATCAGGTAGTAAAAAGTAAATGATTTCGCACGCTGTAATAGAAAATGAGAAATGAAATATCTAGCTATATCATATAACACTTCTATGCAAATACATCTTTATCATTTTGCAAGTTTCGTGTATTATTTGATAATGCATGAAATTTAATTTTATTTATTATCTTTCAAATTTACTACTATTTGCTAATACATTTCTCTTTATTAATGGCTTATATAATCTTCAAGTAAAATAGCAAAGCTTTGAGCTTATTTAACCGGAAAATTTTATTTCTAATTTAATAGTATCATTTTATTGCATGAAGGGAATTGTATGAAATTCTTCCTCTAATGCAGAATCAGTCAAAACAAATCCAATGAATATCAGAGAAGTCAATAATGAGCCAGAAGAATTAGAGCCAAATGATTTTCAATTATCTATGATAACGACAACTGATATAACCTTCAATGACATTCTTCCGACCGAAATTCTTATTGAATCAATGGAAAAAAAAGATGATGTTGATGATGATATTGATAGTGGTGCTGATGATTTTACCAGTTTAACAGATTTTGGTCCTAAAAAGGTTTTCTTTTGAATTTCTTAAATATTCATTAAAAAGTCAAAGCAAAAATCCTTTTACCATGTCGCAGTATTATTTTCAGTAAAAAAATGACTCAGCAGAATTCTACACGAATTATAGCTTAAATTTGCTGTGTTGCTAGAATTGTTGAAACTTCAAATTAAAAAGAGAAAAATTTGCAGTGCGGTCCAAATGTGTTAGCTAAAAGTGATGGCGAAGGTGCGGCACGATTTGGTATAGCAGAAGCAAGCCATTCGAGATTGAACTTCGAGGAAAATCATTTGGACGTTAATCAGTAAGTCTACCACTTGAATTATTCAATCCAGTCCAAGAATCCTGATATGTGATTGATTGTAATTTAAATAATTTCATTATAGTATAACACATGGGTATTTTAAGATTTAAAATTGAATTTGCATTCCGCACAACATTACCAAACGGGATGTTTTGGATTTGGGCAAATTACAACAGTTATACGCGTTATTTCTTCCTCAATATGATCAATGGATTGTTGCAACTTCAGGTATAAATTTTATATGTTTATAATTCAATAAATCACTAATTAGATTAGAAAGATTGGAAGAAGTGTTTATTTAAAAATGAATAGAGTATAAATCAGAATTTTAGGTTCGAGGACATAAAGAACCAAAAATTTTGGTATACAAATCGAATAAATTAAATGATGGAAAATGGCATAATATTAGTATGCTAAAGGAAGGCCAAGAAATTCTTCTTAAGGTTTTTTTGACTTCATATACGTTGTATTCAGTTTATTTCATATTTTACAACTTTATGTTAATAGTAGTAACAGTAAATAAGTTTCTACAATAATTTCCAAGAAATTTGTTTATTGAGTCATTTGTTTAAGTGCTCTGTTTATTCGCACAATTGTAAAATAAATAAGAAAAATTGAGTTATTTAAGGTAGATCATAATCCAGCACAATACTTGAAAGATGTACCAAATCCAAAAGTGATGCGCAAACGGATGTATATAGGTGGGGTCATTTCAAGACATCGCAAACAGTTCAATTTAACAATGCCCTCATTTTCTGGATGTATCAGGTTCACGAATTTCTTTTCTTATGACTTCCTCAATTAAAATAAAAGCGATAATACTTATGAATGATTTAAAATTAAATTCAATAGCACTTGAAAGTTTGAAATTTATTTATTCAATAATTTAAGATGAGTTTAAAGGAGGGATTATTATTGGTGAATTGATGAATTGGTGAAAATTGAAGCTCATTTCAAAATTTTGACCTCTGAACCTGAATGGTGAATATATTATCATTCAATAAGTATTAAATTAATTTGATATGATAAAATATGTAATATGAAGTTTGTTTCAGAAACTTTGAGGTAAACGACATTCAACACGACCTATTTAAAAAAAGTCGTCACGTTGTCCCATGCATCGTTCCTTCCGATTCAGCATACGTTCACGAAGGCGGATATATGACATTTGGTATGTTAATTCTGCCAACTACAATTAGCGGTATTTTACTAGTCATCCAATTACAGTTTCTGAGCAATGAGATGTCAGTGATAGTGTATTCAGACGTTCGGCCAGTTTCTATATTTTCAAGAAACTGTAATTGGAGATCGGTAAAATGCCATCAACGATTATACCGTTTATGGTTTAGCCAGGCTTTTAAATATTTTGTCTAATTTGACCATTTCAATTCTTTTTACTTTCATTATGTAAAATTGTAATGGATAAAATTCCATGAATTGGACCTAACAAGTGCTTAGTACAGGATCATTAAAGTCTATTCGTCGGCACGGGAACATTCATATTATGGTACAATTTCGACCTGCTGTAAAAAATGGACTTATCTTTGGTCTGATGACAAATAAAGATCCAGAAAATGCACGAATTGCTGTTTATCTTAAAAATAGCATGGTTATTATTGTTTTCCTTTTTTGAAAATATTCTATAATATTTGACAGTTGGACTTATGACCATGTAAGATTGTGAGTTCAGATAGTTACCACCGCGTAATGTTATTAGCGTAACGATAAACATAGCGCGGTACTTTAGTTTTGCTGTTATATAGCTTGTAAATGCAATTTTTCTTCTATATCTGTAACTTGAAACATCGATATCAAATTTTGATGGAAAGATATTTTTGGATAACTAACTACTTCAGATGACTTTTGAACTTGTGTTCAACGATGAACGTCGTGATCTGAAGCATATTTTCAAAAAAGATCTATGTGATGGCGCTTGGCATAATGTTACGCTTTCTATATCACATTCAAATTTGATTGTTATTACGGTTGATGGGGTATGTTTTCGAATTTTTCTGCTATTAGTATGGTTGCTTAGAGAAGTGTAACACACATATGATCTTATTTTTAAAATTTCGAAAATAAAGAATTATTTTTGAGAATGATACAGTTAGATAGCAGCAAATTTCAGCATCGGAAACGTTTAACATCGAAGATAAGCTCTGAATCAGTAGACTTTTTCCGAAGTTTGCCGATATATGTTGGCGGAGTAACCGGTTTGTTTTAATTTATTAGTTTATTTTTTGTTAGTGAAAGAAATAGAGTAATTTGCATTCATAAGAATAAATACTTAATCCCACCCCAACCGAATGAAATGATTTTATGGAACTGTGATCTATTATTTTTTGCGCTACTAAAGATATTAATCTCACTCTTTGCAGCAACATCAGCTTCCAAAATTGGGATACTTTCATTAATCGGTTGCTATCAAGATCTACAACTTTATGGAAAATCGATAACTTTCAAAGATGCCAAAAAATTACATAAAGCTCTACCCGATGGTTGTCCATTTTTAAATTAAATAATTATCAACTATTCATATATTTTCAAATTCCATTTGAAATGTAATCAAAAAAATAACAGAGTAAAAAGTAAAAAATTAGCATAATTTTGTGTTAATAATGAAAAGTACAAGGAAAACGTTGAAATTCCTTCAAAGTTTCAACGCTCTATCTCATAGCATTTCATTTCTTTTTCGCTCAATAATTTGATCAAATTGTTTACATTTCATCTTATTTATCCATTTAATACCTTCAACTTTCATCCAATTTTTCTCACTTTTCTCATTTACTATATTAGCTTTTTTACAATTTACTACTATATCAAAAATATATTTCATTATTTTAACATTACATTTTTAAAACGTACATATAAGAATTCACTAATCGATACGGAATATTTTGATAGTATAATAGAAACAGGAAGGAACACATAAAAACTTAAAATATTGATAAAATGGAACTGTCGGAACTGCAACAAGAATGCGGGAACTTCGAAATTTATAGTTGATCAATGAACAGTCATTCATTTCGAATACTCTTCTACTGAAGAGTAAAATGAACATATCACATATCATAACAAAATGATAATTATACAACAGAATGGAATATCTACGATTATCAATAAAACATTAGGAATAAATTGATATTCGCACAATTCAGGAATATCTCAGATGACTGTTGTGAAATATATCAGAAGAAGTAAAGGATTTTTTGAATTGAAATGAATTTTTATTTTATTTCATTCTTTTGAGAAGAAGGATGATAATCTCTCTAAATCGATGTTACCACCGCAAAATATGACACCTATCTTTTTTAGATTTTGAGCAGCTAGTTCATTCTTATATTTGAATAATGCCGCTAATGAAACTGCACCTGTTGGTTCGATTACTTGCTGAAATTTATTTCTTTATATTTTAGTTTTATTCAACGTCTTACTAACTTTCAAAGGAAAGAAAGTGATGATGAGAAATAGCAAAGAATTTTTTTTAAATAAATTAGTAAATTACCTTCATTCTATTATATACCAATTTCAATGCTTCAGCAATTTCGTCATCATTCTGGAAAAAGTTTCATATAATACTTTCATTCTTTTTACTCATAACTTTTATTCATATGACAAATTTATTATGGTACTATTTCATAAAAGATTTTAAAGCAAATAATTTGATAAAAATTTTAATTTTACTAATTACATCAAAGTATCATGATGAATTAGTAGAAATGCATCACAACACTATCAATGAATTCTTATGACATAATTGATATATTGTTATTACTTCCTATAAAATCTGTTGAGAATGAAACTTACTACGGTGAGAACTTTCTTTTCACATTTTTCATAAATAGAAGGAAAGCATTTTTCGCCAATTCGTAAAACTCGAATTCCATCGGCTATTGTTTTTACTGGATCTGCATTTGGATCCCATAATCTCTTATTGGAATCAATAGAGCGCTGCAAATTTTTTCCTTCTGGTTCTACACAATATACTGAAATATTAATTGGAATTAGCAAATTGCTAGAGAACGGAAGTGTCTGAAAAATTTGATGATGAGATATAAGGAGAAATCAATCTGTCTTATATATATAATAAACAAACCTTTAATATCTGGTTTAATTTTCTTTGCGGCTACAGCTATACCAGAACACAAACCACCTCCACCAACCGCTACTAATAATGCATCTAAATGAGGAATTTCCTCCAGGAACTCTATTGCTATTGTCCCCTGAAATAATCAATAAAAGTATAAGAAGACTTAAAATAAATAAATTCTAATTCAACAAATTAAGAAAGAATTTACTTTATTTCAATCAAGAGATTAGGAGATATTATAAACCACGAAACATATATAAAAGCTTTATCATTATCACTAACATTATCATTAATCAAGGCTAAAATTTGAATTGATTGATTTTTTCGAAATCAAATAAAATTGCTGATAACGCGTAAAGAATTTTATGAATTGTTAATGGCCTGTTAACATATTATCAATTTGATCAAATATTTTTTTTTACTGTAAGCTATTACTTTTGATAAGTGTTGAATATATTTCATCAATTAGTGAAATATGAAAAATGTTGAAAATCAAAAGTAACCATAGAAGTAACTATAGTTTTTTTTACATTTAAATAAAATGAAAACCTGTCCAGCCATCACTCTATAATCATCATGTGAATCAACCATTTCAATATCTTCACCATTATCACGAAAATTTTTACATACCATTTCTCTTCAATAAAAAAATAAAAGTATAAGTTAGAAGAGATATCCACGAAAGTAACCGTTCATGCATAATAAACATAAAATTAATTTATTTCATACATAAAACAAAAATAAAATAAAATAGATTTAAATTTGCTCATAGAATTTACGTTACGTTTTTTGAATAGAATTTACGCTCCGTTTTTTGCGTAGAATTTACGTTCCGTTTTTTGAATAGAATTTACGTTTCGTAGAATTTTATGCCAATATATACCACAAATGTCTTATCGATTTCCACTTGTTTTTTAAATTTAAATAAATTTAACTAATGGATTCAAAATAAAATTTAATATTTCTCATTGCACTCTTACTGTATTCTTAATGTTTATTACCAAAAAACCATTCTTACTGTATTCTTAATGTTTATTACCAAAAAACCATTCTTACTGTATTCTTAATGTTTATTACCAAAAAAGCATTCTTACTGTATGCTTAATGTTCACTACCAAAAAAGCATTCTTACTGTATTCTTAATGTTTACCATCAAAAAAATTACTTTTAGTATACAATTTTGTTCGCTGAATTACTTCCATATCGTTATCTTTTTTTAAGTGCAATTTTAACATAAAATTTCATTTAAATTTAAATTTAATTAATCATAAAGAAAAACATTTATATTGCTAATGTTTAAAAGATGTATAAACTTTTCTTAAAAAAAAAGCACATAATTTTTAACCTGTCTTTTGGTTCACAAAGTACAATATTAGCTCCATAACCTTTCATGGCATTAAGTTTTGATATTGGAGCATTATTTGGTACCACAACTACACATGGAATATTATGGATTTTAGCCGCCCAGGCTAATGCTTGTCCAAAATTACCACTGCTATGAGTAATCTGAAAGTGAAAATTTAATTTCAACAATTTTAGAAATAATGAAATTTGCAAGAGAAAAACAAATTTGAAATAAAATTTTAAAGAAAATGAGAAAATATATAAGTTTTTGTTATGGTAATATTATTCAACAATGTTGCAACAAATCAAAAAATATGACCGACCACTGATGAGGATTTCTTTTCTGAATCATTGATAATAATCTTTACCTGAAATAAAACAATTATAGATGCATTCTAGTTTTGGGCTTATAATTCACCTGATATTAGTAATACAAATATACTACCAATAAAATCATTTCATAAAATATAAAATTAAAAAATTTAAAAAATCGAAATATTACTTATCACTTACTATTTGCAAGGAATATCACAAAAAGAAACGAGCAAACTTTGAGGAAAAGAAGAGTTGTATCTTTAATTATTGAATAGTCCCATTGATAAGTAATAAGTGAAGATGACAATCGTTTAGACACTTTGCATCATATCTTGCCAACATATCTTTAACCTATCTGATATTTTCAGTTCTCTCATATCTTTTCATACTCGATATCAGTCTTTCACATATTACTATCAGCGTCAGATTTCACTTGTAATTATTACTTTTGTAATAGTATATTATTGAACTTAAAAAATAGTATAATTAATTAACTAATTAATTTATGCATGATAAAGGTAAGTAAGTACAGCATTTAGTGCTCCACGTGCTTTGAATGAACCAGTTTTTTGGAGATGCTCACATTTGAAATAAACTTCCATACCGCACAGGCTATCAATATAGCTAGATGTCATCACCGGTGTTTTATGAATGATACTACTGATACGATTTGAAGCAGCGCAAATATCCTCAAATGAAAGCATCTTCCTATAAATATATCATCCTCTTATCACTAATAAAATAATGTCAAATGAAAAGCACTAAATGAATAAATGCGTTGAATTTTCAACTTTAATAAAATAAGCATACTAATATTCCTTCTATATTTAAGGGTATAATGAGCAAAAATTAAATTCTATAAAAATCTCATACCTTTATCATACAAATTAATAAGTTCTCTCTTGAAACAATAAATATACAAGTTAAATATGATATGCAAAGTTTGTAGAATAAATTAAAAGTATGATTTATTCCAAGAATCTTAAAATTGTACTCCCTTATATTTAACAATAACCATAAATTCACGTAATGATAATCATAAACTCACGTAATACATTCACGTAATATAATGATTAAATTTAGTAAAATTCTTATTAAGATTCATAATTATTGATGAAAAATATTGACTAAACATTGCAACACACAGATCAATCATTGAATGAAAACAAAGAAATTATCATAAAAACTTATTAATTTCAATATTATAAATTTGAAGTAACAAAATTATGAAATTCGAATCCTTACTTTAAACAATTTCATAATAATGTTTATTCCTGAGAATGTTATCATTTATTTTTTAAATTCATAATTCATTTTAACATCACAAAAATGTTGGAAGTAATACTAAACTGAGATTATTTATGAGCAATTAATTGCTAATAATGTATAGTAAGATTAATTATACATTTATATGATTAAAATGATATGCAAAATTATGAATGTGATTTTCTTCAAAGTAAAAAAGAAAGTAAAACTTGAAAATGAAATAATTTACATTTCATATAATACATACATTAAAAAATTGAATTAGCGGAAATGCGTCGTTGAAATGCGAGAGATAAATAAATAACGCATAAAAATTTACAATTCAACAATAGTGATAATTGATAAAATTCATTTACATTATTAATTCTATGCTTATATATCAATGCGCAAAGTGTTATTGTCAATAGGATGTGGGACAAGTGCGCCAAATATATCGTTTAATTGTGCAAAAATATGCAGAAAATTAGTGAAATTTGGTTGATTTTATTTAGAAAGTATAAAAAATTTCGAAGAATATCTATGAGATTAATGTAATTTTCTCAAACATTTCTCGTTTTTTTGCAAAAATTTTTATTAATTGAAATGAAAAAATGAATTAATTAATTGAAATTAAGGAAATGAAAGAAAGAATTAAACAGTTGCAATATTACATCCATTAAGGTTACACAGAATTAGCTACTTCAATAATATTATCATCATCAATCGTAATACTTTTCATTCGATTCAAACGTCGACGACGTGCTAAAGCGGATTCAATAACAGGTCGTAGCGGAACTGACGTAGCTGTACTATTTGCTAATGCATGATATGTTTTATCTAATGCATCCTAAAAGTAATTAATAATTGTCAAATCAATAATGAATATTGATAAAAGATCATTTGATCATAAGATCATTCAACATTGTCGTATAAATTTAGCAGAAAATTTATCATTTTGCAACAAAAAAACTGTCCTGAAGAAAAAAACACTTCAAATTATAAAATTTTTATCAAAATTTTGATTAAACTTTTTATTTAGGTTTATTCAATATCTATATTTTAATTAAACAAAAGAAAAAGTTAACAACTAACCATTACTTTAGATGGATCGTTGAATAAATTTAAACGTATTGTTGGTAGTGAATTAAGATGAACAATCCATGGATGAATAAGAATTTGCTTAGCTGAAATACGTTTAGATGGATCAGCATGTAGAAGATATCGGATAAGATCTTTTGCTTGCTCCGAAATATTCATCCAATTTTGACCATTCAATGAATATTTCCCCTCACCAACACGTTTCAAAATTTTTTGTGGCGAATCATTTTCACTTGTGGCAAATGGTGTTTCACTGAAATTGAGAAGCGATTGTAATTTTAAAATAGAACATTCTAAAAAAGCTTTCTTTCGTTTCTTTTCCTTCCTATAATAAATTTTAAGTGCGTTTAAAAACTTATCCTTGCCTTAAACAAATTTCTTAACTGTCAATGAATAACTTATCTATCATTGGAGGAGCTATAATAGACACTCGAATGTGTAATATAATAACAAACTTATGAAGTACTGATAAGTGTGAAACGAAATGTGACTATTCTAAGCCATATGTTTTTTTTTTTTTAATTAAATTAAATTAAGCAAATGATCGTTGATTAAACAAAAATCAAACATACCCACTAAGCATAGTAAAAAGTAGTACTCCAAGTGACCAAACATCACAACTCATATCATAACCCTGCTTTTTCAAAATTTCTGGTGCAACAAATTGAGCTGTATAACATGGTGTCATCAGCAAACCATTTTCAGCACGTAATTGTTTCGCAAATCCAAAATCGATTATCCTAATTGAATCCGGATCAGCTGTTTTTGATGCATACATTATATTGGATGGTTTTAAATCACGATGTACCACCTGAAAAAAAATCTATCTACCTATAAATCTGATTATTTATTATCTTTTAAATAAATAACAAATAAATTAAAAAGTAAATTGAATAGATTATAATTTGAAATATGATATTAAGAAAATAATTGCTTTAAATTACTAAAAGAAATTAGCAAATATCAAAATGAGTTATAAATCATTTAAGCCTAAAATTACGGAAACAAACCTGATTTGAATGTAAATAACTGATAGCATTTGCAAGTCTTAACATTACAGCAGCAGTTTCTCTTTCCGAAAAATGTTTCAACGTAATAATTCTATTTAATAATTCACCACCTCTGCATATCTCTTCCACCAAATAAACATTTAGACTATCTTCATAAACAGCATACAGTTTGACAATATTTGGATGATGTGAGTAACGCCTTAGAATGTCAACTTCCTCTGTCGCATCTCGTCTGCTTTTATCAATTATCCAAAAACAAGAAAAAGAAAGAGAGTTTCATTTTAAATATTATTTTTGTCAATTTTGAATCCAACAAATTTTATCTTCTCGATTTTTTACTTCAACAACTTATCTATTCTATATTATTTTATATTTCATACTATTCTATTCCATTATTTATCTATTTCATACTATTTTATATTTCATACTATTCTATTCTGTTACTTATCTATTTTATACTATTTTATATTTCATACTATTCTATTCTGTTACTTATCTATTTTATACTATTTTATATTTCATACTATTCTATTCTGTTACTTATCTATTTTTTACTATTTTATATTTCATACTATTCTATTCCATTACTTATCTATTTTATACTATTCTATTCTATACTACTTATATATGATATTAATGTATAACTTGAATGATAAATATATTTTAACAAGTTATACTTTCATTGATTTCAAATTAGAAAGCATTTAATGATTTAGCTAATTATTGGAATGGATTGGATTATAACTTCAAAATACGATGAAATGAATTTAGTTTATTTTATACAAATAAAAAAATGATAAATTTCATTAAATCACTTAATAATAATTTTTGTAAAAGTTCTTTTGCTGCAATTTGACTTTACGTTAAAAGCAAATTTTATTTTTTACTTTATCTTTCTTATAGCAACAAAAAATTGTTACGTAAAATATAAAATTAAATTTAATGTGAATTTCAAAATTGAATAAAAATGAAAAGACAAAATTAAAGAAATGAAAATATACCTTCACAGCAAATTCAGCACCTGATTTTCTATGCACACATTTCTTACATAATGAAAACGAGCCAGCTCCAAGATTCTGCAAAATATTTGATAATTTCATTAATTACTTTTAGGCCTTATTTTTTAAATAACATTTCAGATTGAACTATTCACTATTCTATTCATCAGTAGTAAATCTTTGAATCATTAATGAATTAATAAGTTCAGAAAAAGAACAACAAATAAAACTAAACTGTTTTGAATAATAAAAATCGAAATAACAAATCTTTTTGGTATTATTAAAATTCGAAGTTATAATTTAATTTTTGATATGAGAAATTATTTGTTAACCTCAGTGAAATTGTATTCATCGTAAATATGCGTTTTCTCAGCTCCCTGAAGATGCGAAGTGATTACATTAACTGATAAATTTGGCTTATCGCTAGAGAGAATAGAAGGAGCAACATAACTGAAGCCACGAAATAATTCATGAGCAGTTGCAGACGGTGGTAAAGCAGGTGAATCTGTAAAAATTTTTTTTATTAATTAGTAATACCTTTCTTTACTTAATGTGACCGTTATTGTATGAATCATTTCAACTACGATGGATATTTCAATATTTAAAGCAAACATGGGAAAAGAATAATTTATATTAAATATGTGAATATATTTAGATGAATATTATTAGTAAAATATAATACTCTGAAAAGTTACATAAGCTTCCGATGCTTAGAAAAGGAAAGTCCCGTAAGCTATGTGAAGACGTTTTTTTGTGAAAACTAACCGCGAGGTGTTTTTTTCGTGAATTCCGGATCAAAACAACGTGTATGATTACTTGGCGTACATAATGGTTTGAATGGTGGCTGAACTTCTCGCCTATATAATTTTTCCCAATTAATTGTATCGAAGAATGGATGTGATTTGATCTGTTTCACGTCATCAGTTGTACAACCTAAACGATTTGCCGGATTGCGCTTGAAAAGCGCTCTTAGTAAATGTTGTGCTCCAACTGATAATGATTGTGGCATCGTTAATTTTGCCCTATAATTTATTAATTTTAACATGGCAGGCAAAAATTAATCGATAGATCGTATCATTTCAGATAATCAATTTATCAACAATCAATAGCAAAATTAATTTTTCATTTAATTGATAGAATTCCTTTTCAAAATTTTACACATTTTAAAAATATTTATTTGCAGAAGCATAATTTTACCTCAAAATCATTGACATCGTTTCCCTACGATTCGAACCATGAAATGGAAGATCACCAGTTAGCATTTCATACTAAAAATATGATTTCATTTAAATAAACATATCATTCATATCAAAAATGTTAATAAATGAAAATTCATATGAATTCTTCATATATCACTATGAACTATCAAATATAATGATAATCAAGAATTGTTATATAACTTCATTTATTAGTATCGGATCCGGTTAATATTTCTGAACCTTTCAGAGTGGATACATCGAGTGAAAGACGAAAATTTTCAGATATAAATTTTTTAAATGCATCAATATAATATATTGATATATTACCATGATAACACCAAGACTCCACCAATCAGCTGCAACTGTATGCCCTCGTCGATTAACCACTTCTGGTGCCATATATTCTACAGTGCCGCAAAAACTATACGTTTTTCCATTTTTTTCAATCGATTCTTTTGATAGTCCAAAATCCGTAAGATTAATGTGTCCATCAGCATCTAATAAAACGCTGAAAACATTTCAATATGATCTATTAAGGAATGCATTTGTAAAAATTTAAGTAGAGAGAGAGAGAGAGAGAGAGAGAGAAAGAAATAAAGAAAAAAACGAAAATCGAGCAATAAACAAACATGTTTTAAATTATTGAGTGAATGAAGTTTTCATTGTATAAGCATAAAAGAAAATATATAACAAAATATCCATTTTTAATGTAGGTAAATGACACACCTGTCGTATATTTTACTCTCATTAACAGTTAACATAACTACAATTTAATTCAAAGAGAATTAATTTAATTCACATTGCTGTTTTGTTTAAGTAGCAAGCAGGTAATTTAAGTAGTAAGCAGGTAATTTAAATAGTAAGCAGTAAGAAGTTTTTTTCGATAATTTAATTCAATAAGGAATATTTCTAGAGAAAAAGGCAAAATGTTCAAATACAAAGTAATATTAAAAGGGAAATCAAGATTGAATAGAAATAAAATCCTACTAATAATTTCTATTAATAGAATTTATGAGGTAGTAAAGAGATACTTCACATTAAATGATATGCTAAAAAGTTATTTAAGATATCGGAATTTTTGAAGTTAAAAATAATTTAATTCATTAACTTACTTTTCTGGCTTCAAATCTCTATATGCAATACCTAACGAATGTAAATGTCCAAGTGCTAATGCAATCTCTGCCAGATAAAATTTAACATCATCTTCGGTGAACATTATCTGAAGAATGAATTGAATAATTTTGTATTGAATGAATAAATCCTGAAAGTAGCAAAAATCTTGCATAACATCATCATCCAAGAAATGTTACAAAAGGTAAGCAGAAAATACTAGAAACGAAAAGCTTAGAAATTATCTAAAGAGAGAAAGGAAGTTTGATGTTTCAATTCTATTTTCATCATGTGAACAAGGTTGAATTCATTTCGTTATTACCAACGTTACGCAGAATTCTTTCACCGATGATGCAATTAGATATTTGGCGTAGCATTTAGCAAAAACGAAAAATTTAATTTCATATGATAAAATTGAACTCACGATAATATCATCACAATCATGACTAAATCATTTTTACTTAATATTTTTGAATGTTTAATTATTATTATTTTTAAAAATAATGAAAAATGAAATGAATTTATAATTCTGAGAAATAATAACCGAAAAAGAATAGAAAATATTAAAATTAATTTCTTCACAAAAAAAAGAGTTAGAAATTAAAGGAAGCGAAAGATATAATAAAAAGAAATTACGAACTTCTTTAGAAAGACGATTGAAAAGATCGCCACCGGGTAGGAAATCAAGAATTAAGTATAATTTTCCCTCCGTTTGAAATGCTGCAATTGAAAGAATAAATTCAATCAAATATTTATTTATTTCCAGAAAATAGTTTAAATGAAAATATTATGAAGAATAAAGGAAAGAAAATAGGCCTTCGATATCAATTTAAAAGATATCTAATTCCTTTTTTCAGGAAAGAATTTCATAATTTAAACCAAACTTTTTTTTTACCATAATGAAGTCGAACAATGAATGGATGACGAAATCGAGCCAAAATATCACGTTCCGTTTTTGTACGATATCGGTCACGAACTGTGACAAACGTCAATAGTTTCAGTTTAAAAGTAATCAGGAATTTCTGAAGCTATGTTACGGTTCACTTTACGGTCCACTATTAACATATCGGTACTGATTTTTTTCCTTTTTTTTCATGATGAAATTTGCGGAATTCCTTTTTATCATTCAGTATTGCTCAAACCTATTGCATATTCTTAGTAAATAAAAGATATTATCTAAAATAAAAATAAAACGGTAAAAATACCTCTTAGAGTAGCCTTCTTCAAAATTTTCATCGCAAACAATTGTTCAGCATCACGTCCACGTATTTTCTTCACAAGTAACACTTTACCAAATGAACCCTTAAAAATGCGCATATTAGATGTTTGAAAATTTCATCGATCAATAGAGAATTGTATCCTTTCCTTTGATTTGAAGCTATAATCATCCATCATGTATCGCCATTGTCCATTCAAGGGGTTATAATCAAACAGATGAAGAGCGAATGATAACAAAGATAAGATGTCTCAGTGGGATTTTGATGGATGATAATATTATTATATGAAAGATTGAGATAAAATTAAAATAACATCAGAAAGCAATTAAGTTATTTCAGATATTTTAAAAGGTAAAAATAGTAACGATATACATTTCTATTTTATAAAAAAAATAAACATACCTGTCCAATCATGGATAGAAGTTCAAATTGTGATGGATCTGCTTTTTCACCTTCTTTTGCAATTTCAGTAATTTCAATTTCGGATGTCATTGCTATTGATTTTGTGGTAGCTGTACTAGCAATAGCGCTATTAGCAATAGCACAATCATTTGTTGTTGACAATGACACATCCGAATCATCGTTTTCCGACGAATAATGCTGTAAAATATTTGAGCGATATTATTTTACCATTCGTGCAGTAATTAGTAAATTTAGTTAGGAAGTAAAGTAATAGAGAATGTCTGATATTTAAACATTCATTCTATATTAATGACACATCCGAATCATTGTTTTCCGACGAATAAATTTTAATATATAAATTTGAAAAACAAAAAAACAAAATGATAAAATCTGCTTTACGTTTAATTAATTATCAAATACTTGAATCCTAAATCTTTGTAATGAACATAACATTTCCTCTATTAATTTTAAAATAATCAGGAATTTCTGAAGCTGTATTAATTGTTTGCATAGAAACTTGCAATACTTTAGAGTATATATGATGCACAGAAATAACCAGTGTATGGAAGTATGGCCTAACTCTTCAAGTCATATCATTCTTTTCATCAAACACCAGGATCACATTGTTGATTAAAAGAACAGAATTTGTAGTCTGGTTATCGCTTAATAAACTAGTTATTGATATGATAAGTGATGTCCTAATTGATAATAATACCAGATATCAGAAAGGATCAAGAATATAGAAATTCAAACATAACTGATTGATTATAGGTTTCAGATCAACTAATTGCAAGTTTTAGGCCAATCGACTATGGATTTTAGATCATCTGATGAATCTAAATTATCTAATTATAGGTTTTAGATTAACTCATTGTTGGTTTTAAATCATCTGATTATGGAAAGTTGGAAAGTGATTGCAACTTTACCGTTTGCATAATCTTATTGAAATATACATGTTTTAAAATTGCTTAATATCTACATTGTCAAAATCATTTCTTCATTTCAAATCAAGGAAAGGAAAAAATATTAAATTTTCAACTGTATGTCAAGATTGGATACTATATTTGGAGGAGAGACGTTTACAGAAAGATTATTCATATTGTAAACAAATTTTTGGAGAGATATTTGAAGGATAATAAAAATCGATCATATGAAAGAGAGAGAGAGATAGATCATTTCTGTCATTTGAAATCATGAAGTAAGAAATATCAAATTTAATGAAAGAGATTTTTAGCTTGAATGAAATAGGATAAAGTGTTCCAGAAAATATTACATTACATCACTTATCTAGCTGGTAGAATGTTTAATATTTATGAATTCAGAATAATAAAGAAGCATTGCCTTATGGCTGGTAAGTTTTGCATATAAAAAGCATCAAATTATTTCGAAATAATTTATTTGAACTTACATCTTGAATTTTGATTGTTTTACGGACAGTGTTGTTATTATCCCAGGGAACATCGCATAATGGGGCTAATGGCATATCCCAATGCAATTGATTTTCTTTGTTTCAAAGTTCGTTCTCGATTCTTACCATAAAACTACTCATAAATGAATTTAAAGTAGCTAATACTAAAAGAAACGTAAAATTTCGAAAAATAGACAATAAAGAAATAGGCATAAATTTGATGCTGGCAACAATGGGAGAATTATGTTGGGGAAATATAAATGTTGAAACAATTGATGGAACATTTTGATATACAACATATTTTAATAACATTCAAAATTTGTTGCAAGTTGAAAGAAAAAAAAACTATGAAAATAATGAATCATTTCAAAGTATGTGAATTTGTTATAAACTTTTCGTTCATTTTCTTTTCTTTTAAAAAAGAATACCAAAATCTGATTTTGTTGATAATAATTTTCTCATGGAATAAACAATTATTTTTGGATAGGTATAGAAAATATATGGGAAAACTATGATTTGATGATTTGAAAGAAAATCAATTCCAAAATGATAATTATTTTGCAAATGCCTAAAGTTAATCAGACATATGTAGAAATGAGTTTTCTTTTCATGAATTTAAATGACAGCCTGTATTCATTCCGTTTGATTGAAATTTTCATCTCATACTACAATTACATTAATTGAGATGAAGTTCATAGAAAATATCGATTTATGGAATTGTATGAATAATATTAAGCATAGAATTAAAAAACGCTTCTGCTTCTTCGCCCATTATTCAATGTTAATTAACGGAAGAGTATGGAAGGATGAAATATCAAAAGCCCATATGTCTTCTCAAGTTCAATTCCTTCAACGCAAAAAAAATTATCGTATTTCTATGGTTGATATTATTACTTGATATAACTCCATAAATCAATATTTTCTATAAACTTCATCTCAATCAATGTAATTGCAGTAATGAGATGAAAATTTCAATCAAAAGGAATGAATACAGGCTGTCATTTAAATTTATGAAAAGACTCATTTCTGCATATGCCTGATTAACTTTAGGCATTTGCGAAATAATTATCAGTTTGAAATTGATTTTCTTTCAAATCATCAAATCACAGTTTTCCCATATGTTTTCTATACCTATCCAAAAATAATTGATTATTTCATGAGAAAGTAATTGCCTCAAAAGACATTCTTTAAATCCTCAGGTGTTGTTAGTTAAAATGATTGATACAAAAGATATTATATGATATTTTGTAAAATCAATAATATCAATTATCGGATCGATTACTAATCATGCGAAAGAGTTTCTCCTACAATTTCATTATTGATTTCAATTTTTGATAAATGAGAAATAATGCTGTAACATTCAATTTGAAATTATTTGCAGCAGAAAAGAAAAGATACTCCTTAGAGAATACCAAGCAAACAATATGCAAATTAATTCAATTTTTCTGGAGACAATGTAATGGAATGAGGAAGTTTATAGATCGACTCAATAAATCGATTTTGTTTAATCGATTAAATCAATAAATCGATTTTATTTAATCGATTTAAATCAATAAGTCGATTTTATTTAATTGACAGTCGCAAATTTTTCCAATTAAAAACTAACAATTATAGCAGTGAAACATAAAAATTTCAATTGGAAATTTCTTTCTTATGACGTAATAAAAATGATTCATCCCCCAGTGTTCAATTAAAGACAAACATTAGTACCAATACCACAAGAGATAGCAAATTTAACTAATAACATAGATTTTCCCGAAACTAGCAATAATGATTTAGCAGTGAGAGAAAGAGAGAGAGAGAGAGAGAGAAATCTGAAGAGTGGTACATTTAGATTAAATGCAAATTTTGATAGAAATAATGAAAATAACAAAATTCTCTCTCTCTAACTTCTCTGCAAAGCAACTATTGATCTTTTTAAGTACAACAAAATGAAATAGAACTAAGCTCACCGTATCTTAGCAATATTAGTATGTAATCTAAAATAATATATTTTACTAGAAATTCCACTTAACTCTAAAATCATCATCTATTGGAAAAGTTTATTTCCCCCTTTATTTTCATTTATGTTAATCATCACAATAAATAAATCATGAAATTAAACTTTTTCCTTTTGAATCATTCCGATATTAACTTAATTCAATAGTATGCATGTAAGCAGCAAAAATCATTACTACTCGTGAGAGTATAATAATTAGAAAAAATTAATTAATTCATTTCGTTTAAATTATTTCGATCCTAAAGTCATTGAATTAATAAAAGTTTCAATTTCAACGAAGTGCAACAAATGCAACAAAATTTCAACGAAGTGCAACAAAATTTTTAATGTATGAAAAAGATGAAACTCTCAGGCATTTATAATATTCAAAAATGATGCAATGATATATGAGTTTATTACGCTTCATTGAAATCGAAAATCAAAATTTTATTTGATTATAAAAATGATACAACAAAAATGACCGGTCATTGAGAGTATGAATCATTTAAAAACATTTCAACATATAGGACATTAAATTGTCGATGTTTGAACCTGTCCAATCTTAACCAGTCAATAACACAACAACAGTTAACCTTTGGCCTCATTAACACTTTCAGGAATATAATTACCGGATCGGAGCAATATGCTCTAATTGTGACATACATACACATTGGAAGAGAAACATAAACATCGATATTTTATGTTCTATCCGCTATCATCATCGCCTATATATTTTATATTTATTATGGAAACGAAACAAGTTCATAAAGAAGGGGAAGAGATTTGAGGATAGCAACCAGCCATCAATCGCGCGTTTCATTACTAATGTGACAACTGCCATCATTACCGTCCCTTTTTGTTGCAACGATGATGTCAATTTCTAACATTTCAAAGATGACATTTTCTTGCAAACTCATCCTTTCCTGTATTTTCGCTAAAAAATTGTTTCTTGCAGGTTTTATCTAAACCTATAGACTATACAGACAGATGCGCATTCAGATATACACATGCGCTCCATTTTCATACTTACACACTCACACCCACACACACATACACATTTGCATCAAAAGTTGTCGGATACAGATTATGGATGGGTAAGATGGAAGGAATTAAAATATGAAAGTATGATCACGGCTTAATGAAAGATCGTAGAATGATCACAAAAGTTAAATCGAAATTTTGAAAAGTGAAAATAATTTCAGGAAAAGATATGCGTTTCAATTTTGGAATGAATTTTAAAACAATGTCTAATTAGTTCATTCGAAACATCTAATATTTTATAAAATTAGATGATAATTAATTAGAAAATAAAAAGGAAAGAGAAGAATAGATGAGCGAGAATTATCATCAGTTGATATGATATGATAAAGAAAAAAAAAGGATAGAAAGTTGGCAATTACTACGCTTGCAGAAACTTTAATAGAAAGAAAAAAACCCTCAGGTATTAATCATTCCAATTAATAAGTTATCAAATGTATCAAACAATGATAGGTGTAAGAAAGAATGATTGGATGAGAATTCCATTCAAACATTTCGAATATTTGATGCGTCATAAAAAAGTGACGTAAAAAACGTTCTATCACTTTTGCCTACACGTAAAATCAATCATTTGTTACATTCTGTAAAATTGTAATTCTTTCTTCAATAGATATATCTATCTGATCGTAATGGAAAACTCGAGTTGAAATAAGAAGAGATATATATGTTCTTTGTATGCCCTATTATTAAATGAAGAAAATATTCCTTTAAAGGGTCCAGAATTTGAACCTGATCATGAAAGATGAATCGATTGATCGAAATATAGAAAATGAAAGAGGATAGAAATGAGTATACTTTCATTTAATTTAATACGATATGTTTAAAGGTTGCGTTGAAGATTAGACAGCATTTTGTAAAATGATTTAAGAAAAAAAGGGACAAGGATAATTGTTTAATTTGCTGCTCATTAAGTTGTTAACTAAAGATTGTTAAAGCATCCTACACTTTCTCTAAGCTATCATTTCCACAGTAATAATATTTTTAAACTATCATTAACAATAATATCTCTAAGCTATCACTTGTTTAATAATGATATCTCTAAGCAATCATTTGCTTAGTAATGATATATCTAATCTATCATTTGCTTAATAATGATAAAAGTAAGAAAGCAGTGATAAAAGTAAAAGAGTATGAGAAGTATAGAAAGCTAACTAAATAAATAAAAATATTAAAATGACAGAGACATATTTATGAAAGTTGAATTGTTTAAAATAAACAGTAATAAAAGATGAAAAACTAAGCTAATTGTAAAATACAGTGATAAAAATAAATGATAGAAATAAACAGAATAGAATAAAAAATATTAAAAGAGATAAATGAAATGTCGGAAATAGTTGTGGAATATATGGGATGAAGAGAGAGAGAGAGAGAGAGAGAGAAAGGGAGAAAGAGAGAGAATGAGAAAATGATAGATCGAAAAACAATTTAATCAATGTGATAATGATAATAATAATATCTTCAGTGAATTATACTCCTATCAATACAGAAGCATTAACCCCTCCCTTTCCTCCCACTCGCCAGTAATACATATTATATCCAATTTCAATTGCAATATCTGAACGGAAATGGCATTGAATAACGAGTTGGGATGAATGACAACAGCCTTATCAGTGACCTGATTAAATAGAATACCTTAGATGGCATTGTAGAATCCTGTGGAATGTATTTACATTACAATATTTTCACTAATCCTAATTATGATTAACTGATAAAGTTTTATTAATTCCACTGTTAAATTCTTTAAATACTTCATTATTTTGAGTTCCTAAATGAAATAAGAATACATATATATTAACACTTGGCTCTTAGCTTATCTCTAACGCTTATTGTCCATTTTAGACCAACTTTGAGTGTCCTAAATAATGAGAATGAAGAGATATAGCAAGTTGGAATTCAACCCCATTTTATCATACAGACATTCACGTAAAGGCAGATGTCCTTCAACTTATGCCCACAGATTGTTGACATTAAGGCTCATTCGCGATATTATTGTTGACATATTATTATTTATTCTCATCTTATGTAATCTATCCGATATTCTATGATCTATATGATGTAGAAGGAATCAATTTGATTAATTAGCTAAAAGTAATTTCATTTAATCAAACTCCTTAACCAATTCTTATAAGCCCCCTTAATCAATTATAACCCCTTAACTAATTCTTATAAGCGGTGAAATAAAAGTTCGGAATACATTATGTTAACATTTTAAAAAGGCATTCCATTTGGTGATGTTTTCATCACTTTCGGAAATATTCAAAGAGATGAAAGAGAAATCAATCATATAAACTAAGATTTCAAGTCAGCGTATTTTCATTAAAAATTAAAATTCAAATATAATTGCTGCTCTCAACAAAGCTTTCCTTCCCCCTATTTTTTCAAGGTATGAATTTACTGAAATCCAAAGATTATTTCACATACGTTAAGTACGATTTAGACTAACCTATTTTAATATGAAGTGGAAAGTCTGGAAAGCTGAATTCGTAACTTCTACGGAACAATCTAGTGATATTGTAACTGAAAGGTCGAAATCGATAAAGTTTTATATAAAATCATATTAGTAATAAACTTTTTTACCTTTCAACAAAGATCGCTGTGTTATTACCACCGTGCGACAATATCACTGAATGATTTTTAATATATCAAAATAAAAAGAAAACTATTTGATAATAGTTTGCATTTCTCTCCATTTATTCCTCCCATTAGCATTCTTGAATGTAAGAAAGATACTGTCAATAAGTAAGTGAAAAAAAATTGAAAGATGAAATTTCCCTTGAAAAACTATACGGAAAGTTACATATTGAAATATAGACTGATGAATTTGGCAGGAAATATTTGCTGATGAACTTAGCAGGAAATATTTGCTTTTCCGGTTCAACAAACATTCAAAATAATTTTATGTAAAAACATCGAGTAAACAACAACTGAATGTAGCATATTTGTGATAATAGCAGTGTTTAAAATGATACGGGCACAGTTGTTGACAGTGTATAAAATTAATTCATAATTAATAAAAGTGAAGAAAGCACATTCAAAAACAAAAAAAGAAAAAACGAGTAGTAAACATTGAGAAAGCTAATAATAATCAATTGAATAATTATTTTCAGGTAATTAAATTTTCAATTTTTCTACTTCAATTTTATACTCTCTCCTATCTATTTTACTCCCGGAATAGAATAATTATTTGTAGAACAATAACTTCTATCCTCCTTTTTTCTTCTTGAAATAATATTGAAAAGAAAATGTGAAATATGAAGAAGTTAGCAGTAAAGTTAAATTATTTCTAATTTGCGGAAAATGTAGAAGAAGGTAAGATGGATGGATGGATGGATGGATGGAAAATGTAGAAGAAGCTAAGGTGGATGAATGAATGGGATGGATGTGGAAAGAAAAAGCTGGAGAGAAGGAATGGTAAACATTTTTCTTTTTTTGAAAGATTTTCAATGAGGCAGTAAAAAGTGGAAAATTGATATTAGACAAAACAACTAATGATGGAGATGAAAATACGGAATTCAATCATGAAAGCGCCATAACGTAATAATTGGATATAACAAAATGGATGTGATGTTGAAATATGATAATTTCAATAATTTAATAAAGCTCAAATTACTGGGATGATTTTAATCAATGATAGCATTTGATATTTTTGTTTAGAGAAATGATAGTTGAAAAAAAATTGCTATAAATTTTTTGAAAAAAAATAAAGAAAGAATTTCATAATGAATATTCTATACAACAACACAAATACTGTAAAAATGTATACGAAACATTCATTTGATGTAAAAATCAAAAATAAAAATTTAAATTCAAAAAATAAAAATTAAAGTACAAATAAATTTTTCTTCTTCTCTTTTAAATGAACCAATCAATAACCGGTATATCCTTTTCTTTTTCTTTTAACTTTAAATAATCAATAATTTGTAGGAAATTTCAAATTGGATAAGTTATAATTAAGCTCAGTAAAATCAAATGCAGCATTTGAAAAATACACGAAGAATTCCTAATGAAAGCATACATATATATAACATATTTTTGTAACAACAACAACAAAAACAACAACAACAATTAGCAAATATTATTGCTCGAGCAAAATCAAAAAAAAAAAATCGAAGGTAAGGATGAAAATAAGCTAAAGTAGTAATTAGCATAAAAATTTTTCATCTTATTGTTATACATTATATGGTTATGCTTAATGTTCGAGCAATAAATTATCATTTTGTACCTAAAAATACATTTGAAAAAAAAGGGTACACAAGATAGAGATATTTTAAAATGTTTTAAAAAGAAAATAGCTGCAACAATTGTAAATTGCGTAATCTATAAAGTATTCATTAATACAACAAATGTAAAATGTAAAATGAGACCAATTGGAAGATATGCAATTTTATTTCATTTCTCTCGTTTACCATATATGTCTGCTAAATTATTAAAGCGTGGACCCCATTTTTCAACCTGAAAATTAATAAAAGTATATCTAATCTATAATATATCTAATCTTATACAGCAATGCTAATATATCTAGTCCATAGTATATCTAATCTTATACAGCAATGTTAGTATATCTAATCTTATATAGTAATGCTAGTATATCTAATCTTATATAGCAATGCTTTTAGGTAGTATTTTTAGGATGTAAAATGTAATACTGTGGAATAATCACGGATTGTATCATTTATAAAATGACGCCATGATAAATGATAAAGTTACAAGTTGCAGTTAATGAGTGATTTATGATGAATATGAATTGTGAGAAAGATGCTAATTGTAAATATAAAAGGTGAACTTTGCTTATTGTTTATTGATGAGATTCAAAAAAAAGTAATATAATGAAACTTGAAATTATCGTTATTAGATGATGGTTCTATTAAATGATGAAAAGTCTCCCAGGCTATTAGTACTAAACTTCATTCATTCGAACAATTCTAATTATTAAATTTAAATCAGGTAAAGGTGCACTTACTTCTTGATCAAGATTGCCTGGACGAACTGTATCATCACTTGATTCAAGCGACTCAAGCGTTATTCTGAAATTCGTAAATTTTAAGTAAATTGTAGCGAATGTTATTCCAGTACAGTACTCTGCCAGCTTACCTGAGACTTCACATCTTGCACAAAATACTTAGAGAATGTATTTTATGAAAAAAGATTTCCGAAAGCTTTCCAGGTATATTTTATGGAAAAAAACTTCCAAGGCCTGTATAATTTTTGTGCACTAATAGAAGAGAAGAAATGAAATGTGAAGAAATAAGAAATGATAAACCTTGATATATTATCGCCTTCATCATCATAAATTCGTAATTCATCGTATGGTGCTGTAGCATCCGGATCTGCTTCCAAATTCTTGATTCTGCTATTAAGTTTATCATCTAAATTACAAAACATGAATCAAAATTTTTGTGGAAGATATTAATCGTTAAGCTCTCGCATTAAATTGTTACATTGCAGCTAACCAAACATATAGTAGCATCTTTTGGCTTCAAATTTTTAAAACATTTTCCTTACATCTTATGATACTCCCCTCCTCTCAGTGTAAACTAACTTTATGAATTAAATATTTTTACGATATCGGAAAGATTATAATAGAAGCACAAATATTTGCAAATAAAATATAACATTTAAATTTCTAAAATTTTACTTCTTAAAAAAATTTATTTTCAAGATCAAACCTATTTGTGTACGTTGTATGGGATATGCAGGTTGTGCATATCCATTGATACCATTTTCCTCAATTGGTATTACCGGTTTACGAAGATTGGTAATATTATATTGATCATTATCCGCTTCACCACCTCCTTCGATATCATATGGTCTCAAATTATCACGATTTAATTCTTCTGGACGAACAGGCTCAAATGGTGGTGTATGGCGTCGAGTGTACACAACCATTAATAGCACCATCACTGTAAGAATTATTTTATTTAATTTATAATGTTGACAAATAATATAGTAAAAAAAGAAAGCATAATAGAGATTTGTTTTAAAAAATTCTAAAAATATATTTATTTCAAATTATATTTCAATTTCTTTTTTTGGACAAAAAAACAATTAACATACTAATTAATAAAATTAGACAAATAAGGATGAGAATGATTGCAGGACTGGAAATACCAAGACTGCTAACGGCTAATGTTTCACCGCAACCGACCAATTCACCATTAGCTCCAAGAAGTACCTATAGAAAAGAAAAATTTCATTAATTCATCAATTCAATTTCAGTATCTAAAAGTTTCTCTCTTAAAATCTCTTATATAATGTAAAATAAAATGTTTCATTCCATAAACATTTAATTCGCTAATTAGAGGAAGATAAAAGAGAGCAAAATAATAATAAATCTACCTGTGCTCCTTCTGGACATGTACAGAATGGTCCTTTCCAAAAATCAACACAAACAAAGGAGCCACCGCAATATGCAAATCCAACATTAGCACATGTCTTTCGTTGTGAACAACCAATATCGACACCTTTCGATTGCTTCACAGATATAATCGAATCACTATCACTTTGGCTATAACTCTCGCTTGACCATTCTTCGCTTTTCATCAATGGTAAATTAATATGCTGCCAACGAAATGTACCAACACAACCCTGGAAGATAATGTTCAATCAAATTCCATCACTTATAGCTATCATTATCATAAAGATTTTATCAATCATGTAACTAGTGAAATATTCATTTCATAATTAGATGAACGTTATCTGAAAGTGACCGTTATATTCCGTACAAAATCAATCAATAAGGTATGATAGACAGTGATAAATTAGTTTATTTAATTTATCTATAATATATATCAGTTACTAATGTAGTACTGTTGGTATTTAAAAAAGATGACTGAAATTTCCCATTACAAAATTAAAAGAAATTTGAAAAGAACGCTTACTCGGAAGTCTTTAGAACCTTGAACATTTAATGCTCCAAGAAGTAATTCATTTATATCGATTTGATATGGAATTTTGAATGGATTTAAAGGTAATACTCCATGATAAACACCATCAACTGATAAGGAAGCACTGAAAAAAGATGACAAACTGATAGAGATGATTATTGTTTGAAAGTTTCTATTCTATCATATTATCGATAGCAATAAATATCAAAACTTAATTTTTTAAGCAAAAACAAAAGAAAAGTAAACAAACCGAACAGGACTTCGGGAAAATTGCATCCAATAAGAGATATTATCTTGAAGATGTAAATCGGTCAACTGTAATTCTACTGACGCACTAGAAGCGATAGCACCAGAACTAGAACTGAAGTCAAATTTTGCTGTTGGTGAATAATTTTCCATTGAGGTACTGATATACTGAAAGAACAAAAAATTATCACATAATTCAAAACTTTACTTTTGCAATGAAAGATAAATATAATTTGGGAAAAAGGTAGCAAATAAAATCATGCCATCTTCATAAGTTGAATTTGTCAACAAAGATTTCCTCTTCTTCCTCCTCATAAGAATAAATACAGCCTATTTTAGGTCAACTCTAATTTGATAATCTTTGAAGTTATTACACAATTCAATGGAAATTCAAAAATATAGTTTAGAGCTAAATTGTACTACAAATTTTGCATCGGCAAAATGATAATAAATTTATTGAGCATAATAATAATCAGTTTGCTTTTCAACCATTTAAATTTAAACAACAAATGAAAGTTTAAAAATTTCTAACTTACTTTTTCACCAGCGCTAGCAAAACCAAGCTCTCCGATTCCAGTATTAGTTTTACCAGGTAAGAATAGCACATCTACATTTGTTGTCTTATCTTCCAGACCCACTTTTACATCATACTCGACAAATGATCCAGGACCAAATTCAACCCATTTAAATGAACTGTCGCATCGATCACCACCATATCCTGGGTCACATAAACACTTCGGCACACTCGACTGTAAAAAAGATCACACTTCAGAAATTTTATTGAGAACAATTTTAAATTGGAAGTAAATAATTTGGCATATATTTTCAATCTTCCCTAAAATATTCATTAATGCAAGTAATCTCAACATTTCATTTACATTCGTTTCAAAAAAACAATTAAATAGTTGAAAAGCAGATTTTCAGATTTGAAGCATAATGGAATGTCGTCATTCTGCTCCCATTTGCTTAATCCATAATATTTATGGAAAACTTATCGAAAAACTTACCACTAAATCAGAAATGCATTCCCCATGAACACAATATGGTCCTCTGATATCATTTATACCACAAGCTCCTTCCGTAAGTTCACAACCGATTTGTGAATATTCTTCATTAGCGTAATCCGGAACACCCAAATCGTAGAGTTCATTATTCACTATCAGATTACGTATGCAACCTTTAAAATTCATCGCAAAAGCTGTTACAACTTTTGGATAGCGATCATTTCCGGATAGCGGTGCAACTCCACCAATCTAAATTTTAATGAAAATGATAATGTAGTATTATTACCACTTTAAATAGCTTACAAACCATGTTGAAAGTTTTAGACTAATTTTTGAACTTAAATGATATCACATAAGATCATGATCATTAAGATTGACAACCTTTCAATCGTAATGCTTTAATGACATTATTTTATAATTATGTGTTTAAAACAGCAATATCACTGATTGCATCATTTGTATTTTCCTGTGAATAAAAATTTAAATAAAACACCTGTAAAGGTGCGACAACATTTAACCGCTCATCATCATCAGTTGTTATTTTAACACGACGACAAGATGAATCATCAGTGCCAGTAATTTTATCACCTGTTCCAACTGGCACAATCGTATAGCAATTATCAATTACTAATTCAATAAGCTGAAATGTGTAATAATTATAAACACATTGTATCACTGAAATCATTCGAATCATTACTTATTGCTATTTAATTTCTAATAAAAATTGAACTTTTAACAGAAATAAAATTACGATAGTAAATACAAACTTTGCCATCCTGGGACAATGTAACTGTGTGCCATTTTCCATCATTAAGAGCATCAGAGCTAGGAATTTGTATCGGATTAGCGACGATACCATTAAACGTGAAATCCGCTTGTATACGACCACCAACTAATCGTAAGATCACATAATCTTTATAGTCTGCTCGTCCATATGTATTATTATCACCACTCATTGGTCCATTATACAACAATAAACCATTAGCTTGTCTGAAATTCGATATTCCTTTTTTTCTCGATTTATGATAAAATCAATTATCAGTTGATTATCGTTTTGATGAAGAATCAAATAGCTTATTGAAATTTGAATATGGAATTTGAATATAATCCTGTTCAATTTTGAATATGCTATAAACTTTTTTAATGCTTCAAAAAGATTTTATGGTAATTGAGAAGAAAAAATTTTTTCTTGATAACACTTAGTAATGATACGTAAATAGTAATGATACGGCAATAGTAATGTTACGCTGCCATGAATAATTAGAAAAAGTTAGCATTGTGAAATAATACATCAATTAATGATGCTAATTAATCAGACATATGAAGTTATAAATTAATGAGGAGAAAATATATAACTCAATAATATCAAAAGTTGAAAAAGTCGAAATTAAAAAAGTCAAAATTATTACAATTTGAAATGATAGTATGATTACTTACTTAGTCAAAAATTGTAGAGAGATATTTAGTGATGTACATGCTGGAACTGGTTTAAACCAAGCAAATCCTTTTCCATCAAATGAACGTGTGGTACCTTGACAGCGTAAACCTTTCAGGAAATTATTACGGCATTCACAAAAGAATCCGGGATATGTATTATGGCAAACACCGGAATTAAGACACAAATTAGCTTGACATGATGAAGGTGGTGTAAAAACTGGGCAAATGCAAGTATCATTAGACCATGCATTTACACCAACTACAACTGTTTGATTAGCCGATACTACGATACCTTGCTGAAAATATAAACACATAAGATTTAGTTGTCAAGAACAAATAATGAATCGCTTGATTAATCATTTTAGAACAGGAAATGTAAATCGCTTAATAAATCATTTTAAAGTAGGAAATATAAACAGTTTAATTATTTTTACACATAATTTATCATTTTCTTTCTTTCCCTTTGTTAAATGTTATATTTATAAAATCCTGATTTCAATCATTGTGTAATTTCAGGATTTTTATATCTTATCAATTAATGTCAAATTTTTTAAATTAAAATTTATAAATTTCTAAGAAAAATATTTGATGAATATATACCTCATTGGCATGATTAACAGTTTGGCATCCTTTATCACATACAGTAAATTTGCACATATCAATACCAGCTGATACAATTTTAGCACCAATTGCTTGTTCTAATTCACTACGATGTTGTGCAATTAAACCATTCAACAAAATTGGACTTTTATATGGTGTACCGTGAGCGGAAAAACGAACATCTAATACAGGTGGAGCATAATTTTGCAGTACCACTTGATCTTGCTGAAAATTTTTTTAATTTAAACTTTTTGAACTTTCAATGGTACTATGTTACATATTTTATAAATATGCTAATGGCATTTTGTGAATTAGGTCAGCACCCTTATGCAATATTCTGCCTATATTTCTAAAATAGAATTAAAATGAATATCATTAGTTTTTATTTATTTATTACCTAAGCAACGTTTATATTACGGTAAATACATTTTCAAACTATTTGAATAAAGAAAATCTTCGCTAAAATTGCAAATAATATAAAGAAAAGAAATGAAATGTGTTTTTAGGAAATGATAACCTTGATAGAAAAAACATCCAATTCAGAATTCCCATCTAAGTATTCATTCATTTTATTCATAAATCGACTCATCGGACTGGAACCGGTTGAATCAACTCTTATAAAACTTTCCGGTGAATCAAGTTCTTTAGGTGATAGCATAATTCTTATTGCACCCTGTAAATTATCAAATTTTTTAAATTTGATTCTTCAAATTTTCAACTGAAGATGAATTTTGAATCAAAAGAATTAATTTTTCCCTTAGATTAACTACATTTAGAAGAATGAAAAAAAAAAGAACCTGATTTTCGAAAGCAGCAGCTGGTACCTTCTTTACAATTACATTAACAACACCTTGTGCTTTCTCATTCCGTGCTTTATCAATAACATTGGCAGTCATTTGATATGTTCGAGGTGGCATATTAGCATCCATTGTGATCTTAAAAAAATTCAAAAATAATAAAACAAAAAAATTATATTTTGAAAACTTATGTATAAAAAGTTGGCTGTCAACTTTATCTATAAATAGCTAAGAGTTAAAATTCATTAGACTATCAAACCGAATGACTACTTCAATTCAATATTTCAACACCATTAAATCTTAGTTTCCATTCCTGCTTTCCTATCTGTCCCCTTGCATGCTTATCAATATAATTCTGTATATAAATTATTTATATATAGTAAATGAATGATGATTTTTTTATTACTATTCAAATTAAGACTTATTATGAAAATGTCTAAATCGATTTCCGATTTCTGAATTGCAGAAAATGAATGATTCAAAAAACTGAATTTATTGAAAACTAAAATACAAAATTACCTCTCCATTAATAGCAAGATTGAAGCCAGGTAAAGATTTACCAGGAGCCCATGAGAAAACTTTATCCGGCAAATCCCAGTCATCTTTATCCTCAACGTATACGCGTCCAATTACTGTTTTTTCAAGATGTCCCAAATAACTATTTACAAAAATAGTCATTTCGCCATCTCTCATTGGACTATCATTCTAAATTAAACATTAATAGTTTAATATATCCCAAATTGAATTTAAATTATCGCTAATCGATAAAGGATCAAAAAATCGATTTTTATAATTGGAAGAAACTAATTTACATTTGAAAGATATTGACAAGCACTTCTTTAAAAGACTTTTTGAATTATCAGCAAATTATTTATACCTCAAAATAGGTTATTATCATTCTGAGATATAACAGCTAAATTTTTTAAACTGTTTTCTGAATCCTATATAGGTTCATTAATAAGAAAAACACCATATACGATATTTGATATTTGATCTTCCACTTTCATTAATTCAAACATAAAGGATTCAGCAATGAATGATGGCACTTGAAATAAATTAATATTCCTCTTACTCCTATCCTAATTGCAAAAGGATGAGAAAATGAACAATGGGAACTCATAATTTTTCATTTATGAATGACCTTTGACCCAGAATCATGCATTGAAAGACTCTACAATATATAAAGCAAGATATATCATTCCATAGGAATTTAGGGACTGCAATTTGTTTATTAAACTACTTTATCGAACGAGAGAAAATTTACTGATAATATTTTTAATTATAGATTACATGTTTCTTATCAAAATAAATAATTCATTTTTCTTAATTGTCAAAGTGATCTTCAGCTAAACATTTTACATAAACACCGAAATCATTAATCCCGATCTGATATCCATTAATGATATCCGTTATTGTAATACAAAAAGTGTTATAAAATTATTTTATGGAAGATAAATTATGCAAAGGAGTTGTAAATTTTGTGGTACTTTTTACAAGAACTAAGCAAATTTCTATTCTCTTTCTTCTTTTTATTGAATTTTTAATGAATAAAAGATCAAAGAAAATGATAGGATTAGAAAGTACTATTGCGCCTTCTTTTCAATTACAAAGGTCACTCTCCGCCTTTGCATTAAATAAAGTGAAGAAAATACGACTATCAACAATTATCATAGCCTTTTTCAGATAAATGGTATATTGAATTTTTGATCGGGTGATTTTTTTTTGGAAAGAAAGGAAAGTGAAATTTAGACGAAAAAAAGGTTACCATGAAATTTGATACTTGAAATGACCTTTTAGTCACTACAGATGTCCTTTTTTGGTGAAGTTTTATTATTTGATTTATAACTCATTTCTCAATAAGAATTATTTATTCAATGAAAAATCTACCTCATCACCAATAATAATGTAAACAGAACGTTCCGATTGCAAACCACCAGAATCTTTTAGAATTATTGGAATTTCAAGTTGTTTCCCGGGAAATTCAGCTTCACGATCTAATCGTTGTTTTGCTGTAACAATCATCGAACCATTACCATTATCACCATCTGAAATAAATAAAATTTTGAATTTTATGTTAATTGTTAATTTCATCTCTTTTAATTTCTTTGACTAAAGCTAACTGAATACGCTATTTAGGATCAAGTCAGATATCAGAAAATCCGACGCAGTCGTTTGTTGCGAAATCAAAAATTTATTCGTAACAACAAAATGACTTCGCAAATGCTATAATATCAGCAAAATGCTATAAACTATAGTTAAGATCAGTAAGAAATCAAAAGTAAGGTTTACTCAAACAATGAAAGTAAACCAAAACTTACTTTTGTTATAGACAACATTTAGATATGCGCCAAACTTAAAATCTGATGCTAATTTCATCATGAAAGGTGGTCCATTCTCACTGAAACAAAAAACGAATTTTTTAATAATCAATTTTCTACCCATATAACATATAAATATTTCTCATTGAACTGTGCTGCTTCTGAAAACTGTAAAACTATTACATTCAAATCGAATTTGAAAACAAGAATTTAGGATATAAAATTTGAGTAATTCAAAAGGAGCTTTATAGAGAGTAAACAAATAAATAATGTAAATCTTTGTCAAAAAAATGAAGAAATAAATTTCGAATGTACATGGTATCCGGATCATATGCCCGTATCTCACATGTTGGTTGCATTGTTGGATCGGTATTTTCCATGAAAACACATGGATTTGGTACCGTATATGGTACCGGTGCATTATCATTAACATCCTGCACATAAATTTCAATCGTTTGAAATCCAACATTTCCAGCTGAAAGTCAACAATAATAATAATAAATCAGTCAATTTATATTATGAGGAATGAGTGTTGAAATTGTATGGAAAAGATAAAGAGACAGCGAAGAAATGAAAGTTACAATGCGTTAAAATGATATTACGTCTTTGCATTATTACGATGTAATGATATCACATCAAACTTGACAGTGAATGAACCAATGGAATTAAGTATGATTTACGAACTAAATATTTTTATAAATTATAAACAAACCAGAATCAAATGCCTCAATAACTAAATTATATTTCGGAATCTCTTCACGATCAAGCCGTTGAGCAACACGCAGCGATCCACTTTGATCAATTGAAAATTGACGTTTTGGATCAGTTTGACGATTAATTCGAAATCTAAAAGTAAATGTTATAAATTAATAATTTCAATTAATCTAATATTATATATAATTGGAATTCAAAAATGTGGAATTTCAAAAATCAATGGAATTCAACTTGTTCATATTCCTTTGTCAATTCTTTCAGTAATGAAATTTTTCATTAAAATGCTAACAACATCCCTTCTTCGTTCATATTACTTATTTCATTTTCCTTCTTCGAAAATTTGCATTGCATATTTGCAGTATGGAATACTTCATTAGCGTTCTTATTTGATCAATGCATGTAGCAAGCATATACGATAGATTTAATTAGTTTCAATCGCCTTTTGCAATGATGTCGTCTATACTTACAGCATTGCTCATTTCCCACATTTTATTGATATAAATTATTAGACATTCAAATAAGCTTGCCAATTTTAATAACTAATCTATTCTTATTCCTAACATATGATTAACTCATTTTCTCTCTTTTTCCCAACAAAATGCATATTTTTTCATATTATTTCATCTATCCTAAAAATGGGATAGGATAGGATAGGGTTGTAATTTTAGGATAGTAATTAGTATAAGTTAAGTAGATAGGATAGGATAGGATTGTAATTTTAGGATACTAATTAGTATAGGTTAAGTAAGACTTCGTGGAAAAATTATTTTGTTGATTCATTCAGCAAACGTTCATACTTTATACCAAATAAATATTTTACATTGTCTTTGAAACATATTATTATTATACTGCTAATTATAATATGGAATGTATGGTTAATAAATTGTCTAATAATTAAAATTTATATATTTTTCTAAATTTTCAAAATGTTGTGCATTTAATGATGAATCTATTGTTTTAAATTTTTATTTACTTATTAACTAATAATCATTAAAATTTCTTATATATCTCTCATAGTATTTCTGAATTTCAGACATTTTCTATTTTTTTAACAAATTCGAAATTTTTGTAATTTTTCCAAAAAAATTTTTTCTTTTACTTTATAACAACAACAACAACAACAACATATAAAATGTGAATTTACAGTCTTCGAGAATACATTGAATTTTTTAATACTAAAGTTTAGTCATCCAAAATGCCAATATCATCTAAACTCATTTATGCAACGAATGCGCAGATGTCTTAGCTTAAGTAGTTTACCTAATAATAATAATAATAATAGATTGATGTAATTCAGTTCTGTGTATATGGCGAGACTATCTTCCGCCAATATCCTCTTTTTTTTTCTCATCTAAATAAGCCTAATAAACGGTGTCGAAGAACTGGAAATGTTTATAAGAGCCTTCTGCTTTATTCTACACAGACACAGACACACACACATGTAAATATTCATTCATGATTATTACACAGTATGATGGTAATATAATCTGAAACATATGGCGGTAATTGTTTTTGTTGTGTTGAAAGGTGGTGTAAATTGAATTGTGAGAAAATATTTAACAACGCCGTCACTAATTAAATATGAAAATAATTTATGACTATTTCAATAATTGTAAAAGTTTGTCGAACCATAGCTGAACAATGTGTCCATTATGCCTATTACCTGTTCAGATTTATGAGTAGGACGGTAATTAAGTGATTGTTAGGATATATCAAAGCAATGAAAAAATTTAATTTCTTCAGGGAGTGCTAAAAAAAATGATCTTATCTCTTCGGGACTAGGAAAATATTGCTAAACTATTATGAAGGCCACACAACAGGTGTGATATCGGGATGTGTAGATAATTACAACATTCAATGTTAGAGAGATAATGCTCGTTTCTTCGTCAAACGGTAAGCACTATTTAAGTGTCTCCATGACCTCTATAATTAAAGGTCAACATAATTTGAGAGCCCATAAAGAGCAATGATTTCTATTTGCATTTCCATTAGGGAAATTGTCAAGCGAGCTTATCATAACTAATTAATAAATAACTTCAATTTCTCATTTTTCTAATCTTCTTCCTCCCTAACAATAAAGGGATTTGCCTTCTTTTGTTGAGCATAAATAATCTGAATCCAAAATTCAGACTTCTTGTTAAGCATAAATAATCTGAATCCAAATTTTGGAGTATTTCATATTATGTGCAAAATTTCTGCTCTCAAACTCTATATCAATCAATGCAATCGTAATGATAAAAGGAAAAAACTTCTTGTTAAATTTTCTCTTCCATTGGAACTATCTATTTATCGTTCCAAACAAGGAACAGTTGTCACTTATAGTTTTAGCCAAACAAAAAAAAAGGAAGAAAAATGAACGTCTGAAAATAAACCGATGAAAGATGTATATCAACGAAGTGTGGAACAGTTGTTGTAAATTATTCACTAAACAAAATATTCAAATTTTTCCTCTCTGAAAAGCGGGAATAGAATAAAATAGTTGGATCGGTTGAGTAACTAACTGTATTACGATAATTAATGAGAACAATCAGAATTGATCAGACCACATCTGCTTATAATTTTTTTCACTTCCAAACTTTCTCACTATAATTTATTCTTTTTCTCTTCATTACTAATTAGACGAATAATTGTTCATCAGCTAATTGTTTATTTTATCATTTAAAGGAAATCATAATTAACTAAGGTAAATTATCCATATTATCTTCCCTTGATTTGTAACTTATTACATAATATAAACGTATATTTGTCTTCGAAATAAGTGAGGATGAATTATAAGAAAGTAGAAATGATGACAGAAATGGAAATGTTATCATCGTAAAGCATCAAAATTAATCAACTTCCCTAGTCATTAATTAAAATATTCGAATTTTAGAAAAACGTTCGAAATTTTCTTTCCTCTCTACCTTCATCTAACATTTCGTAAATGATCGCAATTTCAGATAATTATCATTAGAAAGGAGCGATCTTCTCACAATCACAACTACAATCGTTTATCGATCGTTTCAAATCATACACATACACACCTTCAGTGATTCATCAATGACTACTAACTCAAGGTCAAAATTTCAAACATTCCGCAAAAAAGAATTCAAACATTTGACTAATTTTACCATTTAAATTTTAACAAAAGGTTAGGAAGCGCTTTTGTCAAGACTATATGCGCTGAAATATTTTTTGTTCTCAAGAGCAAATAATATGTATGTGTGCATATGTGCCTGCGTTTGTGTGTGTGTGTGTGTGTGTGTGTAGAAGAGGTCAAATAAAATAATGTTATAAAGGTTAAGAGTATATTTTACTCGTGTATACATATACTGTAAAGGTTAAATAATAACTGGGACAAAAGTGCGCTGAGATTTAAAAACTTTTATAGTAAACCGATCAGATAGATTTAATAAGAATTTTTCTAAAAAAAATAAACTTACGTTAAATTATGTGTCATTGAATCCTTATCTTCGGCACGAAATGTTGCAATCAGTGTGCCTACAGCTATATCTTCCGTTAAATTCTTGGTCAGTCTTACCACAATATCACGCTGAGTTTTACCGGCAAAATTCAGGAATCGTGATTGGCTAGGATAGGAACCGAGGAAGAACTGTGATAACTCTTGGCCTTCTACTACTACTGATGTACACAAAGCAATCAGAAGAAGCCTCCAAAGTGTAGAATTTTTTGAATTTCTCGAGACAATTTTAATGTTATGATCACTCATATGACCCACAGATGAGCGAATGTGTTCTTGCTGAAAATTCCGCAGCGGAACAGAATTGGTTATAACACTGATACTAGTAGACTCACACTGCGGTATCATTTGCGTCCGCATCCTGAACCGTGAATTTGGCAACCTCTTTGCCGAGCCATGCATTTTCATGTAGCTGGACATGCTGTGGTCCGTTGATGACCGGCGGATTGTCATTCCTATCCTGGAGCTCGATGTGCAATTTCGTGGTTGCGTAGTATCGGCCATCATAAACACGAATGCCGAACGTGAAACCGTCACGTTGTGTTGGATCTTCGTAATCCAACGGCTATAAAAAAACGCTGTTTCGTAGAATGCTTTCAGGAATGCAAATCTAAGGGATAGATTTTTTTTTTCAACTTGACGTTGCTTCAGGAAAATAACTTTTCTTCCGGATTTCGTTGTATCGATGAAGAAGTAGAATGTAGAAAATTGACTTTCCAAAATGAGACAGAATAAAAATGAGTCAGAATAAAGATGAGAGAGGAAAAATGATTATGATGAAGCTTTTTGAAATGAAAAAAGCCGTAAACAGGCACAAAGAATTTGGGTAGTATCTGTTGATGTGGCAGTGAATCAGCTTATTTTGTTATTATCGGTGGATAGTTCATACAGGTGTTGCTGTTGCTGATGTTGATGACAATGACGATGATGATGATGATGATGATGATGAAGGCACTTGATGATGATAAAGCAGGCGGTAGTGGAGAAATATACGGAAAGAGACAGTTCTTTTTACTGATAAGGTGGATGGAAAAGATAAAAGTCTTTTAGAAGTAACGGAAGACTAATGCGATTTTAACATGGCAGTGAAAATGAACCCTAGCATAAATTCTCTCCTCTTCAGATTCTTCCAAACTTTCCAAAAATTCAAATATTTGAATGAGTCCTGAAAAATAAAGAAAACAGTAAATTATGAGATAATAGCGAAATAATTTATTTTAAAGACGCGTTTGTAAGTTGTAAAGAACGAACGTTGAGAAATATTATGTGATAATACAAGTGATACTATTGATATTTCCTCCCTTAATTTTACATATATATCAAATTATCAGATAAAAAGAGCAAATTTTAGTTAATCAATCAAATGTGATAAGTTATAGGAGGAGCAAATATAAGGAAGAAATGAGTGAAAAGCAAATACTTCTCTGATAATAATTGATAATACTTCACTGATAATAATTGATAATATTAGTAATTTGTAACATTTTAACATTTGTTAGCAGAAGATGTTATATTCTTATTAATGTAAAATAATTGCCAAAATGATATAAAGAGAAAATTTTCCATCGCTTTCTTTTTTGTTTCGAAAAATGAATAATGAAATTGACGGAAGAAACATTTTGGCTATTTATGGTTGTGAAGTAAAAATTGAATTTATAAAGTACAATTTGAATGAAACGAAAAATTGCATTTAAAACGGAGGAAAACGTAATTTTAGTAAAAGTGAAAAGAAAACCAATTTGTTGTAGTTTTTTAAAAACGAATGATTTCATTTTTGAGAACAAAAAAATTAAACGACAAAATTATGAGAAGTTTTCTCTTTCTTTCTGACAGATATAAATAATTTGAAAATGAGAAAATATTAAAGAAAATTAATAAAAATAATATCAAAGGGCGCATAAACTAAATATAACGCTAAATAGTTATCTATATACATAGTTAATGCACGCTAAATAGTATATATATATATATATATATATAGTTAAACAAACCGTTATGCAACAAAAATTACAAGAAGGGATCGTCGTTTAATAATTCTAATAACTTTCAGTATAACTTGGTGGAAGTTGCGAGATTATACGAGAATTGAAGAAGAATGCATTCTAAATTTACAATTCTATCTTCGCTCACTCCATTAATCATTTACAATATATTTGTCTTGACCAGACATACATATCGATATATCGTAATTGTAGTACGATATTCCCCAATAAACTTCCCGCATCATTTATTTACGATAGGTTTCTTTTCGATTTCTTTTGTTGAATGCATTGTTTTATTGCTATTAAACTCTCAATAAAACTATGCAAATTTTTATAAAAAATAACGACTTTTCGTTACAATAATTGTTATTGTTAGAATTAATTAATTATAATCATTAGAATTAATTATCATTCGCAGCCTAACGGAGTAATATATTTGTAAATTGTAATATGATAACACTCCTAAATGAGCTAAACATTGATCTCTCGAATGATATATATTCATTAAATTTACACGATAAAGGAAAGCTATATTGATGACTATCGTTCTTTCAAATATATAACGAAATACTGAATTTCGATTTCAAATTTTCAGTGCAACTATTTTTAATTACATGTAAATTGCTAAAAATAATTACAATTGATCAGGATAAATGTATACATATCATTAATAGCTTTTTCATGAAATGATTAATTGAAAACAAATTGCTATTTATTAAAAAGATGAAATTATTGAAGTAAATGAATTGAGCGATAAAAGAAAATGAGAACAGCTAAAGTATGAAATTTCTGCAAATTGAGGAAGTTAAAATAATTTGTAGAAAAAAAGGTACCTAAAATAGAAAGACGCAAATGAAAAAGAAGAAATAAGCATTTGATATGTAAAAAAAATTTTTGTTGAATTACAGGTTTAAAATAAAAAAAGTGTTCGTTCAATTTTCAATTTAACAAAATGACAATTTATCCATTACATGCTAACAATTATAGCAATAAGATGATGTCAATGAAAAATGAGAATAATTAATAGGAACATATATACATGTGTATGCAATATGCATCATTGCATGCTAATAATTTTCACAATATTCTTTTCACCTTGAAAACTATTATAGGTAGCTATTTTCATCAATAACTTATAAATCTATCAATTAACTTTCCTACAATGTCGTAAAAAAAAATTAAAAGAGAAATTTTCTTTTTAGGATATTTCGGCTAAATTTTTTTCCCATTTTTTTATATTGCTTTTTTCTACGTTCAACGGTGAGAAAGATTACGACGATGACAACGATGAAGAAATGTACGACGATGACAATGATGAAGAAATGAAGTAATAAAATGAAATTTGAAGTGATGTGTTAAGCGAGAAAAAAATTTCATTAGAATAATCTCTATCGATCCTTAATATTCAAATGAAAAACAACAACAGCACCTTTCTTGAAAGTTCTTCTCTTCACTATAACCAAAAAAACATCAGACAAGATCTAAACTTTCAACTCAAAATGATATTACATTAGATAATTTTATATTATATATATATCTCAAATGAAAAACAAATTCGCTATAATCAAACATCAGACAAAATCTAAACCTTGACATTACATTTGATTATTTTATATTACATATATATATATATATATATCATTGAAAGTAACAACTTCTAAAATGCATTCATAAAATATTCTGGAAATGAAAAATAAAATCAAAAAAGAAATTTATTTCCTAAAATTCAAATGGCTAATTTAATTTAATTTCAATATCAAAAGAAGAAGAAGAAGAAGAATGAAAAAGAATTAATGGATAGTTGAAAATAATGGAATGAAATATTGTTGTGTATAAGGATAGAGAAAAAAAGTTAACTATTTCACGGATCATTTATATGAAATGTTAAATTCCCAATCAAAAATTTAGGAGAGAAGATTTTTTCAGTTGAAATGTTTTGATGAGAAAAAAAAGAAATTAATAATAGTAGTAGTAGTAGTAGTAGCCGTAATAATGCAATATCTTCATTTCATCGATCACCGATCGATCACAAATCGCACACTTCGACAAAAAGAAAAAAGCAAAGCGTAGGAATTATGTGAAATTTTCACACTCAATTGATCGTATACAACAATATTTTAAGAAATATTTATAATGAATTTAAAATGAATGAATTTTTAAGAAAAGAAAATTTTGTGTGAGAAGAAAAGAAAAATGAAAATTTAAAAATGAATGAAAAATTTTTTGATAAAAGAAATTTCTTTTATATATAATTATCATATTATCCGATAGTATCCTTTTTATTGTTGACAAAACTAAAATAATAATAATAATAATAATAATAATAATAATAATTTAATGCTGTGAAGTAAAATTATAATAAAAGGATACCTGAAATTAATTTGAAATCACAAATTATATAGTTGACAGATGATTGAATATCTTCTTAAATTCAAGTATAAAATCAGAATATGAAGAGAAGAATGATGCAAAAAATTTCATCTCCCCTCTGGCAACTCTAACTATGCTGGAACTAAATAAATGATATGAGAATTTGAAAATTACCATAAATTATTATTTGAAAACAAAATATGATGAAAAATTGCCATAGAAGGATTATCAGCTAATAACATTTATGAGAATGAAAAATCTATTATTATATTTTGCGGAAATTTTTATCACAAAGAAAGTTTGAAATATTATTGAAAGGCTTTTTTCATCGCAGCTCTATACTAAACATCTAGGAAACTAGGCATGTTAAGAGAACTGGTGCAATTTGCGAATGCAAACTTTCCCCTAAAAAATGATATCATTTTTTGAATTTCAAATTTTCTTTGTGCAAAAATTCACTTAGCATAAATTACAAAGGCTAATAATTAGAGTTGATGAATTGTTTGAAGCTAATTTAATTAGATGAAAATAATTTCATTCCATTAGTTACATTCAATATTTTCGTGTTATATGAAAGAAAAGAAAAAGTTGTAAATGAGAAGTTGTAAGATGAAGATTTTGCAAAATAATGATCATAAATTAGCCAGAGAAACTTAGCATATTTGAGGATCTAATGACCCTAAACTATCAAGCCTAGAACTATTTCATAATTTTCACAACTGTTACTCAACGGGAGATTTATCATTGTTTGAAACTAATAAAAAATTGAACCCCTTTACTCTTTTTAGCATATATCGGCGAATACAAAGGTTGTCAGGATAAAAAGCATTTGAGTGCTTCAAAGATATTTGTATAAGTAAGCTGGAATGATTTATCTTGGCTATACACCACTGGCACGAAGTTTTATGGAAGAAGTTTTTTATATAATCGATTATTCCAATAAAACAATTTATCATTTCATCATAAAAGAAAGCCTGTATCATTATTATTCAATACTTGCTATCTAAGTACCGTAAGAGATAAAGTGCATCTTTTTTGCTTTTTAAATTAAAAATAAGTGAAGACTGGAAAGAGTCAAAGTACATTCATAAATATGATAATGATATCAACTTAGAGAAATTATCAATTAGTATAATAATGATATCAATTTACAGAAATTATCAATTAGTATGATAATGATATCAATTTACAGAAATTATCAATTTCTTAGTAAAATGATATTTGAATTTTAAAAATCAAAGATAGAATTGAAATTTTATAAGTAGAAAATGATCCGTATATCCGTATAACAAAATGAAATTCAATCTGATAAAAGAGAAATGACATTTTTCCGCATGAGAGGATGTCCTATGCTATCTTTCTTCTTTCATTACTATATCTGCACTTCACTGCCTCCCCGCCAAAAAAAAATTGCTGTAGCAAAGATTTCTTAAAAGTTTGAGAGATACCAGAAGATGCATGACGGGACGAGCATGAAATGGAAAATGCTGCTCGGGTTCGGATTTATGTAAGGAAAGAATGGTCAGGGAGTGGACAGCTGCTTTGTCTGTGTCTCTGTGCATTAATGTCGGGCATCCCTTCGCAGACTCTCTGATAGAGAGGCAGAAAGAGGGAATGAGGACGGACGGTTGCGAGGATATGAATGAGAATGTACGGGGCGGAACGGGGCGGGTTCGTTGAGAGGCCCACTTTTTTCATCAATACCTTTTCACGATGAATAGTAAATACATCGAAGTTTGAAAAACGCAAAAAATATTTGAGAGGTATGAATGTGAAACAGAACGTGTTGCAAAAGCAGAACGTAAAACAACGCGTTTCAAAACGGAACGTGAAACAACGTGTTTCAAAGCAGAACGTGAAAAGAATGTGAAACTTAAAGTATAATCTGAATATTAAAGTAAGATCGTTGAGAGTATCTATTAAGTTAACACTTGCTTCTATTGCTTGATAATAGAAATCTAAATTATCATTTAAGAAATATTCACTAAAATTAGCTCTATCTTTATTCTTTATCGGTTATGACCTTAAAAAGGTCACCATACAATGTGAATGTGAAGTGCTGCGGTCACTTGTTTCTATTTCAAATGAATTTTATGAAATTTAACAGTACTTTATCTTACAAATCTTTTAGGGAAGAATGTTAATCTCAAGGACGTGATGATTTCTTTTTCAATAAACGAAATGGCACTTGACCTTTTGAAAAGTCTAGCCAACTGACTGACTGACTGACATTCACCACCAATGAGCCTCCCTATCAGAAAAATGCTATATTTTATCTATGAATTTGGTATCAAAAAAAAAAATGTCGACTTGAAATCTTTTCAAATTTATTAAAATTTGAATTCAGTTCACTCCAAAAGTTTTTTTGTTATAATTATAGGCTATAAATAATAATTAATTATTAATGATTAACAAATTTCATTGTATTATCAAAAGAAACAATAAAGAGTGAAAAATGTTTTCATTTATGATAGTAATGATTGTGGTTGATATGGTATGATATGATATGATATGATAAATAGTACTCTTTACATTTTACTTACTTCTTTTTTTCTTTTCCAGTAATATTTTGTGAGAAAAATTGTAGGACGAAAATTGTTTGTAAATAACTAAAATTTAATGATCCATAAAAATTTGAGCAAAGAAAAAGACAAAGAGAAAAGGAAGAGAGAATCTATTATTGATAGATCGAATTTGAATAAAAGAACTAAAAATATTCAATTGAAATATGATGACTCTTCATATCTTTTCTTTCTTTCTCTGTCCCTCTCTCTCTCTCTCTCTCTTTCTTCTTTTTCAATCTTTTATACATTCCTTTTTAATGAATGAATAAATAGAGGGAAAAAGAAGCCAAGTAAAGAGAAATTTGTATTTTAGAAAAAACGGAAGAGGCATTTAGGCCCACTTCATCTTTTATTTCAGCTTGAAAAATTGTCTAAGGACTGTTTGTATTAGCATGAAATTGATAGATTCGTTGCTACCAGCCACTTATTTCATTTCATCACTTCTGCTACCAATATATTGACCAAATAATTGGAACAAGAAAGAAAGAAAAAAAGACAGCAAACCGATTAGTTGCATATTAATTAAACAACAATAGCGTTGATATGTATAATCTGTCATTTACATAATTCATCTGATTTTGTCGGTATATCATTTTGCAATCACACTACAGCTTATTGAAAGGCTTGAGATAAGCAAAACATAACTGCTGAAAATATGCTAAACACAGGAAATATAATCGGAAAAAAGAAAGGAGAGAAAGAGAGAGAGAGAGAGGGAGAGAGGGAGAAAGAGAGACTAATAAAGGGATAATACAGAAAACAAAATTCTGAAAAATGATATGAATAAGGAAAAAATGTTAATATTAAAATATTTATATTTTTATGATTACAATAAAAAAAGAAAAGGATCGGAGGAGAATTTCTTCCCTTCTTTTTGTCACAGAATTATTTGAAAGTAAAAGAAATAGTTTTGAATTTTATTTAAAGAGTGAAATTTTGAATGGCTAAAAACACTAAGTTGATTTATGAAAGGAAATTTAGATCAATGAATGAAAAAGCCTTTTTGCAAAATGGCATGATCGATAAACTTTTCATTTTCATCATTTACGAGACGAAACGTACATTTCATTTCTTTTATTTCATTTGAGAAAAAATATTAGCACCTGAAATTTGTAGAATTTTAGGGACAGAAAAAAGAAATAAGAGAAAAGCCATTTCATTTTTTTAATTTCATTTAAGAAAAAAATATTGACACCTGAAATTTGTAAAATTTTAGGAACAGAAAAAAGTTTCCAGTTTTTTGAAGTGATCATTTTAAGAGGTGAAATTTTTAACGAATATTATATTCATCGATGAATTTGATATCAATAAAAAAAAATGTAGATTTGAAATTTTTTCAAATTTATTGAAATTTGAATTTAATCCATTTCAAAAATTATTTTTTTGTTATAACCCCCTGTAAATGGTAATTAATTATTAATGATTAATAAATTTCATCATATTTTTCAAAAAAAAAAAAGCAATAAAAAGTGAAAAATGATTCATTTATGATAGTAATGAATAATGATTATGGGAGATATGATATGATAAGTAGCACTAATTGCTCTATCAAATAAAATTGATAAAATAGATAAGCATTCATTCATTTGTTGATAATATTTTTCATTTTAAAAAAACTACATAATTAAATGAGTGATAATTGGCAAAAATTTGCTTTCTCAAATTTAAAATTTATAAATTTAAAACTTCAATTTCTTGTTTACTATCTATGTAAAATCTTATTTACTATCTACAACTCATCAATTGCTCGCTCAAGCTTAGTATTTCATCTTCGATATTTGAAGATAGTACTATAAAATTCATTCAACAACCAACTTATAAACTACTTCAGAAAGACATTTTCATATGAAAGATAAACGATTGTAAATGTTACTAAATTTCTCTCTCATTCTCATATGTATTTACGATAACGGAAATTGCATTAAAGAAGACAAATATAAAATCGAAATCTTTTCAAAATTTATTAAAATTTGAATTTAATCATTTCAAAAATTATCAATTGTTAAAATTATTAATTATTAATTATTTTAATTAATCATTTTTAAAAATCCAATCATTTTTATTAATCATTTTTAAATAATCCAAATATTTCTTAATGATATGATAAATGATTTAATATAAAATAGAATAAGTTTAAGAAAATTTTTCATATCAAAAAAATTGTGAAAAAAAGAATGAAAAAAATGATTGATCTCTTTTTTTAAGATAATAGCATCACTTTGTTTAATTAAATTAACAATTTAAAAAAGAATGATTTCAATTTTAAAAAAGAAAAGGTAGCTGCTACCTTTTGTTCATAAATGATTCGATTACAACTGACAATCTTAAGTATCGAATAACAAAAAAAATGAGAAATAAATTTTAGTCGACAAGGACATTTGCATGATACATGCACCACACAGATACCCACATATCACAACAACTCTAAATATCACTTACAATTCATTCAACAAATATAGAAATGGAAGGAATTACGACGGAGAGAGGAAAAAAATGAATAGCAATAAAAATTTAGTGACATTTTTAAAAGCAATGAAATAATCTTTGAATGCTTTTTAAATGATTTCATACGATGTATCATCATCCGATGAATTGATGATCATTTTGATAGAAAACTATAACTGTGAAGAAATAAATGCGACGCCGTCGTATATGTCCTCGAATTTATGATAATGGTTGATGGCTGATCGCTGATGGGTTGTTGGCAACAAAAGAGGACCCTCACAAAACTAACCATCCTTTAAAATTCATCAATGATTTAGTTTTCTTTTAGGATGATAGAAAATGCATTAAATTTTATATAAATGAAATTTCAAATTTTCCATTTTAATAAATCTTTATATTTAAATGTATATATCATTGAATGAATGTGTTTGAATGATAAGAATGAATTATTTCATTGATTTTTCATTAAATAAATTTCACTTAGTTGATATGAATTGTGATAAAGAAATTTGAATGAGTCATATAATTCATTAATTTAGCAAATAAAATTTTTGTTAAATTATCTTACACATGTTGAATCATACTACAAAATTCAATCTTTTGTTTACGTTAAATTTCGTTAAATTAGATATCTATCTTACATCATTGAATCACACAACACCGTTGAATCATACTGCATACATAATTCAATTTGTTTGTATTAAGTTTCATCACCTTTTTTTATTAGCTTTCTTAAAAGGTGATAGAGTGAATTGAATTGAAGAGTTAGACGAATACTTCATAATACGATTATTACCATATTTAGAAGAAGAAATTATTGCTTCAATTATTATCTCTATAACTGAGTACCACGTAAGTACCAATAATTACAAATGAATGTAAATTTGCAAGATGAAGGAATTGTTTCGCTTTTAAATGAATAATTTTTTAAATTTGAAAATTTATAAAAGAAATTATTATGAATTTCAATTAGTAATTTCAATTATATGCCAACGAATTGGAACAAATTTATAATGATAATAATATCAAATGTAAAAATTACATAAGTACATCATAGATATATATATCCATGATATTAGAATGATAGAAATCAATTAATTTTTCCAATTAAAATAACACAATAGATGAATGATTCATAACTTGCAACTTTCTAAATTAGTAAATGCATTTCGAAATTTCTATTTGAAAGAATTTTAAAGAAAAAATTTTTCTAAAATAAGAAATATGAAGAGCGAAAATAGAGGGTTAATGATGAGAGAAACAGGTCTATAATTGTTATTATGTCCTCAATTTGAGCATTCTCTTGCACATTTCAAAAAATTACAAAAATCATTCAATTTTGTGAATCTAAACGGAAATAGAAAAATACTTAGATGTAATTGATTTTTGAAGAAGTTAATCGATTGGGATATGATAATAACTTTTGATGATTGAAATCTTTTCCTGTAGAAGCATAAAATACAACAATGTTTATTCAAATCAAATATCCGTATCCGTATCCGTATCTAAATAAACAACAATGGTAGAATGATGAGATATCAGATTATATTTTAAGATAATTCCCTTTACTATCCAGAATAACATCAATAATCTTGAAATAATAATTAAAATATTGTAATTCATTTTTTGAATTACTAAGAAGTTAATCGATTGGATATATTGAAAGGTAAATTTTTAATGATTAAAATTTTTTCCTGTAGGAGCTTAAACTACAGCGATGTTTATTTAAATCAATTATCCGTATCCGTATCTAAGTAAACAGCAGTAGTAGAATGATGAGATACCGGATCATATTTTAGGATAATTACTACCTTACTATCCGGAATTAGTATCAATAATTTTGGAGATATAATTAAAATGTTTTTGTGTAACATTTGCAATGAGAACAGCTTAAACTAAAATATTACATTCTAAATATTTTTGTTGTGTTTACAAAATTGTAAACAATGAAATTATGCGCATCATTAATAATGCTGCAATTGTGTAAAATTGATGAATCATAAAAATGAATAGAATAAAGTATAAAAATATTATCAATTTTAGCATAAATCATTAAAGGTTAACAGAAAAGCATAACAGGAATGAATCATTTATCAATAGAATTCTTAAATTCAATGATAATTTAGAAATAACAAGAAACAAAAGGTGATAAATAGCTCTAGCTATATCTCTCTTATTTCAACTATTATCACTTACCGTATAGCTCATCTAAAAATAACTCTATGATTATCATTATCATGTTTATTCAGGCTCATTCATTTACAAATTATCTTTTTGAACAAGGCAGTCTTCTACCTCACAATGCGTTTAGTAAAAGTTTGTACTTTGTATTAATAACGAACATATCAAATTACTCTCTATCCAAGGTCATTCACGCAGAAGTCCCATTTTTCGATTGCAACCCTTTTCATTTGAGCATTAATAATAAAAGTAATGAATGATAGGATCGTTCTGATTCAGGATTGTTAAATACAACGGTGAGATTTTTATCTATTCATTTTTTAATTCAAATTTGATTCATTTGCTTTGAGAATATTTTAACTATATAGCAAATATGCTATATAGCTAAAATTTTTTAAATTTCGCTTATTGCTTATATGACTAATTTCTAATAAGGCTCTAAATTAAGCAAATCAAATATTGCTATTTGAAAATTACAAAATTTCAAAAAAGCTTGTTGGAAAAGATTCTTTGTCCGATAGCAACTATTTTAATGTTAAGAGTTCCTTCTATTTCCGTTCGTTCAAGTAGCAATCATCAAAATGCAGTAAATTCAACGCTTCTCAAAATACATTCAATTTTTTGCTAAAGAAAAACAGGAAAGAAAAGAATCAGGAAAATTAAACTATCATTTCATATAATATGAAAGTGAATGAGTGGTAAGTTGAAACTGTACGAACAACAAAACTATCATTACATCGTTAAAGATCGAATATTGAAACGTACAATATGTAATGATCCTTCAGCGATGTATTCTTCTTCAACTCTTTCCTTCCGTGAAATAGGGCGAAAAGATGGAAGAAAGGATAAGAGGAAAATGAAGCAATAATTTACATTTTTGTATTTTAAAAATTATTTTTAAAGAATTCGTATATTAATTAAAACTTTAAGAATTAATAAATAATTAGAATTAAAATGAAAAAATCTGTAGAAGACATATAAAGATAATATACTATTTTGCTTCATTTTATTAGTCAATAATTAATAAAATTTAACGAAATTTAAAGGATCATTTATTAACACAAGGCTTAAAATAACAAAAACATTAACATAAGGCCTAAAATAAAAATATTAATACAAGGCCTAAGATAATAAAAACATCATCAACTGGAAGAGATTCTCGAAAGAGAAATTTGAATATCTATTCTGTTATGAAAAAGAACGCTGATCCAAATTGAATAGCAAGAATTCTTAGTTGGCCATAATTTCATCCAAAATGAATTTCAAAAGAAAGGAAAAAAGGGTGCCATTAATTTATATGGCGGCATTATCAAAATGCTATTCGATGTTCAATTTCACGATTGTAATATCACTTTTTCATTGTTACCTATTTTCGATGGATTTTCACATCTGTGATTACTTTGAAATGAGGTAATTCAGAGGTAGAGTGATGAAAGATTTATTTCTTCCAGAATTATTGGGAAGAATTAAAGATTTGACCAATTGCACATAAAGGTGTAGGTTTGATAGGCCTATCGTTTTTACTCAAAACGACAATGAAGTATAGATTTCTTCCTTTCTCATACTTCTATTCTAGGTATAATCGAAACATATATAACACATGCATAATTCACATTGATTTCTTTCTCGTAGTTTTATGCGTGCCTTCATTCCAAGGACATCCAACCGTTGACACCCAACTGTGTGCTATATTTTCTCAATTTAAAAGTGGAATGTTGATAGGAAAGTTGTAGAGGATGCATTCCTATTTAATCCCAAGTTGGTCATTACATGTATAAAATTGGCGATCGTTAAGAACTCATACGAGGCTCAAATATCCTAAAGGGTTCATTTTGATTAGCCGAAGAGATGATTTAGAAGCGACGATTTTTTGCAGTTAACATAAAATCTCATCATCACAAAAATGATAAATTGTTATAGATGAATAGGGAAAAAGTCCGGTGAGAAGAAAGATATCGTACTTAGGCCTTATAATCATTAAGAGTAATCAAAGATCCTACATATATATTTCCTACTTCAAATTACATATACATCAACAATTTCGCTCAAAAGTTTTGAATTGATTTTGTTTAATATATCAGTACTATCATTTAAATCATCACACTTAAACAATCATCTCTTTTAAATTTGATAAAATATTTTATTGAAACAAAGGGCAAGAAATAATTTCAACTGAAAGGATGTCAAAGGTTATCTATTTTAAGATGATAGGAATGAAGCATTTATTGGGCTTTTTGCGCCAAATTGTTACTACTGCAATAGTTAACTTAATATAATAGACAAATGTAATTAAATCGAGAAAAATGCGAATGCTAAACTTTCAAATTTTCTTTTACAATTAATATTGCTTAATTATTATGGATGAAAATTAAGAAGGATTCATGAATTATTTGCTCTATTTTAAATAGAAATATTGATATTGCTTAATTGTTTATGGAATTAAGAGCGGAAATGTCGCTAATAGCTTTATATCGGAAAGTTTAAGGCATGAAATTATTGCGCAAAAGAGAAAGAGAAAGGAATGAAACCAAACTATACCCATCAAAATATTCAGAAGTCATCAAAAAATAAAAGGCATGCGAACGCAATGACAATCGTTGAAATGTGTTAAGGCGAGGATGCAAAAGCAAAAGCAATTTGCCTATGAAAGGCCATTTAGTTTTAGTAACCATCAAAAAGCATCGAATATATATAGTTGTAAAAATGAAAATTTCAAAAAGTGTACGCTAAAATTAGGAATTTAATTTAGGAATGAAATCAATTGAATTCTATTTCAGATCATAGAAACTTAATTTAAGACTGAATTCAGAATATCGTTTTCTTCTTTTTAGATTAGATTTTATCTCAGATTAAGAACATGAAGTTTAACGATAGTTTAAATTTAAGGCATTCCTATATTTAGGTCCTTCGTTTATATTATTGAATTATGATATTTAGGTCCTTCAATTTCTTCATTTTTTCCTTTTTTTGCTATTTTTTTCTTGAAATATAAATTTCGCAAAAATATAAATTGAAGGACCTAAATATCATAATTCAATAATATAAACGAAGGACCTAAATATCATAAAATTTCAAATTCAATAATAAAAATATTACAGGAAGAAAAAGGTAGAAAGTTTTTCTTCTTTTTTAAAGAGAACTTAATTTTCCGATATCGCCATTTTTATACTATCATCTTTTAGCGTTGCAATTTGAAAAAAAAGTTTCATTAGAAAATTTTGATAAACAACGTTTCCTTTCTTTAGTATTTCATTAACTTTTATAAATGAATAAATAAATTTAATTTGAAGGATTTTCTTTTTTACATTCCTTTGATTTATAACTTTAAATAGTTTGAATCAATGAAAAGGTCATTAATGTTTGAACATTCTTGGAAAATTACAATTTCTCGTAGAAAATTCTTAACGTAGAAAATGCAATAAATTATTTCATCAATGAAGCATAAAAGCATTTATAAGATATGCAATTTGCATAATTAATATAACTAACGACAATTTTCGAATTTTCTATTCTATTAAATATATGATATTATAAAATATTTCTATAGCTCTAATATTGGCTAAATTTAATATTATCATTGCAAATTTAAAAATGATCCAAAAATTTAAATAAATAAATGGAGTTGAAAAAATCCGATAACATTTATAATCTAGTCCTAAAAAGTAGAAAAAGTCAAATACAAATACCTATTTCATATATATATAATAGTAGGTCAATATGAAAGATAACTTCTGATATTAATTAGGAAAAACCTGATTTGAAAATCGTATACCACTTTTCTCTTCTCTTCTCTCTCTCTCTCTCTCTCTCTCTCTCTCTTTCGCACTTCCATTAAATTGAATATAATAAATAAGTGATTAAAAATATAGAGATATAAAAATTATAATAATATATAATGAACTATGTAAGCCATGATATAAATTATAATAATAATATAATCATTGCCTTTAAATATATCAAAATGATACCAAATGGTACTTACGGTGAAAGTGAATATTAATGCAAATTTTAATGAGACTATTTTGGTGGAAAATAAGGGATAAAGAAGAAAATTAGGAATGGAAGTAATAGCAATGAAAAAAAAAAGTATTTAATGAGAATTGTAATTTTAAGAAAGTATCCAGATGGACAAATGGACAAATGGACAAATGGACACTTAAATTAAAAGTCTTAGGAAAGGCAAAAGAGTATGCTACATGTCGTTATCTTTTTACACTCTTTCTTATGCTAATTATCATAGATTAATAGGAATGATATTAGAGATAATAAAGTATTACATCCATTAGTAAATGATTTGACGCAACATACATTTAGGAATTGCTAATTTTCGGAAAATGCCAAAATTAATTATTATCCTCTCCTATTGTGATGATCGTTTAATTTATTAAATGAAGCAAATTTAACCTCTTAATGAAAAATGTCATCAATAAAAGAGAGGATAAAAATTGAGAGGGAGGAGGAGGAGGAGTGGGAGGAAGATGAGGAGGAAATTTTTGTGATTCCTTAAAATATATTGCAATTTTTTTAAATATTTTATAATTTCTTAAAACAAATGAAAAAATAGAAGAAAGCGAATAGATTGAAAAATTGATTTTTTGAAGTCAAAATTGAGAGACAAAAGAAATTTTGTTTTAATTTCAAAACAAAATGCCTAAGGGATTCTAAGGGATAGTTCTTTCGCTTTTTCTTTTAGCAAAGAATGAAAGAGAAAATTTTTAAGAATAAAAACTAAAATTTAATTTATTTCATTCATTTAATTTTTATCCAAACTAAAACAAAAGAGTTTTCTTTCTGCTAAAATTTCACTATGTGAGTAATTATTTAATGTAGAAAAAATCAAATGATTGATTAAATTATGAATTTAAAATCAATATTTTGCTTTTTTTACAACATGAAATTTTATTAATAATATTTAATGAATAAATGAATCTCTCTCTCTCTCTCTCTCTCTCTCTCTCTCTCTTAAAATGATATGAATAAATGAATCTCTCTCTCTCTCATTACTAAAAAATTAAGAGAAGGTTAGCAATCGTTCTAAATTAATTCTTTTTCATAGAAATTTTAAATTAGAGATTTAAAAAAATAATCAGTTATCAAAAAATTATCACTTATCACTTATCAAAATGGATGTCCGAATGAAGATGAAAGTAGTGAAACTTTTCTTTTGTGAACGTATATGTGTGTAATAAGAAAGGCCAGTGGAGGGAAAAGGCCAGTAGAGGCGTGCCATCATTCAAATAACATAAGTAAACAAAGTAGTTATGGGATTGTCAATGTTGAAAGATGATGACTAAAGTAAATAAAAGCGCCGAAGATGGAATGACTAATAATACAAATAGAAGGTGGACTAAAGTGGACTGAACTGGACAACACTTCCTTAATGTCTCTTTTACAAGGGAAGTAGTAATGGGTGATGCCTATGAATGATTCTAACAACAAATTTGCATATAAATAATTAAATCTAAACTACAGAAAGTTGTCGAGCAAAAAAAACTGAGAGAGAGAAAGAGAGTGGGGGAAAGAGAGAGAGTCGGAAGAATGTTATCTTTGATAGATTGCAAATTTTTAATTTTAAAAAGACTTCTCTTTGAATTCTTTTGAAAAGATATGAAAAAAATAGTTGAAATTATGCAAATTTTTTAAGTCTCAATAGTTTATTTGTTGAAATTCATTAACAATAATTAGAGAAATTTTAATAATTATGGGTAAAGAAGACAAAAATAGAATAAATGCTAGAATAATGAATGCCAAGAAGTGAAAAGTATAAAATGAAATAGAAGAAAACATTGTGAACAAAAGGTAAGTTAATAGTAATTGAATAATCTTACCTGCCTAAATGTTATTTAACGAACAATAAGAAAATTGACAACAAAAACGATGACGATGATGATGGCAACAATAGTAAAGGATAAGGAAGAGGAAAGTGAACAGGTAATCCTTGTCAATTAGTCATAGGATGTGAAGATTCTTCAATTTGGAATAATGAGGAAAAGGGGAAGAAGCAACGAGCAGAAAGGTGACCTAGAAAGGTAAACAAAAAAAAAATATAACAAGAGGGTTAGCGAAGCGGCTTTGACTTTTAACTTGAACTATACATATAAAACGCTCGTATTCAGAGACATATAAAAGATCTCATCAGCAATGTGGAAATTCTGTAAAATATTAGGAGAAATTATGAAAATTAGACGAAAGAAGTTTTCCGTGACCCTTACACTTTCTATGCATTGACCTACGCCCCCAATAGTTCAAATTAATTGAAATAAGAGAAGAAATATGTGTTTTAATATATATAAAAGTCCTCAATTTTGATCAAATGTATGTTTGTCAAGGATGAGTAGCTTATAAAATTAGATGTTATCGTATAAATGCTTAAAATGACATTTCATTTTGACATATTGACATTTCAAATTTCGATATAACATAGTAAAATTGAGTACGGCTGCTATTACAAAGCTTAATGATGCCAAAATATCACAATATCTGGAAGGCAAAATATTTTATATTTTATAATTCAAAAGAGTAATAAAGTGAAATTAGGAATTTTAACAATTACGTAAACAATTATAATTATTTATATCTAATTGTTATGTGCAATTTTAGAAGAAGCTATGAAAAAAGTCTAAAATAGAGTTAGAAAAAACTTGTAACAATTAAGATATATCATACCTGAGGATCATTAAAGCTTAATTATTAAATTTTTAACACACACGCATATGGAAGAAGGTATGGTTGAAATTAATTGCAAAATAAATCTGCTGATATTACGAAATAACAATTCAAATACGAAAAAATAATGGAAATCAAGGAATTTGAACCAAATTAAGTTTTAAAATGAAATTTCATCACAATACCATTGGCAAATCCAAGGTCAATCGTAGACAAATTACAGCTACTAATTCCATCCATCACTTACGACAAAATCATTTTCCATCAATAATTATTGCCAAAAAAGAATTATAATGATGATGGTGAATTTTGAACTTTGTTTACAATCACTTCTACAAATTTCAAACTAATATTTTCACTAAAAAATTTTTCTAAATGTAAATTTTCGAATAACTTTTACTTCAGAATATTTATACTTTAAAATATTTGAAAAATAAATAAATTATACTTTTCAGGTAATACTTTAAGAATTTTTATTGCGGCTGTTGATTATTTTAAAATATATATATATTAAGAATTAAAAATTATTCTAAAATTTACAGGTTAAATGAATGAAATAAATATAACACTTTCTCAGTTAGTGTGAAGAGAATTCAAACTTTTTAGTTTTAAATTCCCTCTTTGAAAGTATTTATAATTAATTAACAAAATGTCAGGTAAAATTAATAGAATATTATATTTATCTCTTTATTGCGAAGAATATTCTCAAATTCACTATTTAAATAATTAAAGTTTAAATAATTTCTTTTTATCAGTACCGATATTTGCTATTTTCATTAAAGTACGGTATAATGGCAGAAGAAAACTTACCGATCCCAATAACTCAATATTAAACAAAGGTAACAACAATTAAAATATATATTTAAATTTTTATTTTTCAATTGAACAATTAATTGTTGTCAGATGTGAAATTGAATAAGCCTTTTGATATTGAATTTTAGGCATAAATATAAATATATACATTTCATAGTAATTCACAATGAACATTCTGCAAAATGGTCTCCTTTTGACCTTTTTAGGGTGTGAATGAAAAGATCAACAAAAGTGCGACCATTAATGGACAACACATCTCATATGGCAATACATATTGTCAATATCATCGACAATATGTTCCGACAAATTACTAAATTGTTACGAATGGTTTAGTTGACCCTTCCTTCACATGAATTATCGTCCTATCTAATTAAGGTATATGATAGAAAATAATGTAGAAAATTTTATAAGAATTAAATGACATATTTATTCAACTTTTATAAAGGCTATCTTCTCTTTCTCAATAAATTATCGAAATGTTAGAAATTAATTTTGAAATGTTAAAATTAAACAATTTTTAGGTTCTCATATTTCTTTCTTCAACACTATTTTAACCGTACGTAAATCTGTTCTATTTTCAACGTTTGTATGAAAATTATCAATTTTATCTAATGATATCAGAAACTATCTTCCACCATAAGATGAAAGTTACTACGAAATGTTTCAAAATTTTCAACTTATTATTTTCAATTGTGTGAAATGGATTTGATTAATTGATAAGGGAAACTTTGTTCCTCGAAGATATCCGAATTTTTTAATTCCTTAATTTTAATTTAATTTTAATTTTTTTAAATTCATAATAGTAATTAGAATTTTAATAGTAATTGGAATTTTTTTTAATTCATAATAGTAATTAAAAAAGATAGTGTAAACCCTTTATTAATTAATTTTTTAATTCATAATAATGATCATATTTGATAAAGCGAAGAGCTATAGTTTTGTTAGGAAAAGTTTTTATAAGAAATGATAGGAAGACTTATTTCCTATTTCGTCATTATGATGGAAAGATTCTTGTTGATGAGGCCTAAATCAATTTGGATAATCCTAAAGTTTAAGGATCTGATTAAGATATATGTTAATGAATGATGTCTATATTTGGGGAAAGGAAAGATATGGAAAGAGAGAGAGAAAGAGAAAAAAGAAAATTCGATTCATTCATCAATTAAGGCTCACTCAGACAGAATGCCAATTAGTTCAAGAGGATTATTGAATGCCAAAAAGGTTAGTAAGTTAAAGTAGTTAGATAAAGATGGAACTATTTGCTACACTCTCAACTATTGCAGAATTCCGGAATTGCTTCTAAGGGACAACTAATCAACGAAATGTAAAGGAAGTGAAAAGAGCAATGAAAAGGAACATATTTATGTTGACGAAATGGTTTTCTTCCCACCTTATCTTTGAACTGCTTATTGCAAGCATTTTAAAAAGTATTCTTTCACTTACAATCCGACACATTTTTCCTGAATGAGGCGCTATAGCAAAGAACAGTAAAATTTTGTTCGATTTATATTTCCCAAATATAATGACAGAACACTCTTTCTACATTGTCGCACATAAACAGTATCTGATATAACAAATCGAAATTTGTCATTGCAATTGAAATGACAGGACACATAATCGATTCAGGCGGTTTTTGTATTCTATTAGAAATGCTTAGATTGACAAAAAATACAAGCCTATTCTGAATGCCTGAATTGATTTGGAAAAATGATTGATGAAAGTTTTGTTAGAATTTAAGAATGATAGAAAAATAATTATCGTAAAAATAGTTATTAATATGCTATAAAATTTTTGCTTAGAAAAGAAATATTAGATTTTTTAAACAAAATAAAAGTTAATTTTTTAATTGATAAAAAATAATCTCATTAGTTATAGCAATCAAAACAAAATCTCAAATTTAATTTATGTAATAAAAATAATTATAATGATTATAATGAAAATAATAATAATTTTTTGGAAAAATTACTGCATCATACTAACGAGATCTCTTTTTCGATATAAATGAGAAAATTTCAAATATCCGATATAATATTATAGCTATAGTTATCCATAATTTCTTAGTATATTTAGTATATTAAATGGAAAAGAAATAATAATTGTAATATAACATTGCTATTTTAATCAATAATTATTATAATGAAAATAATACATTTTTGTTGTGATTTTTCTTTCTTGTAAAAGAAAATATTTTAGAGAAAAATTTAATGAAAAAATGTAAAAAATTTATGGGAATATTTAATTCAGTTTGGATTATATCAAAATGGAATGGATGAGGGAGGAATAGTTCTGCCTACTTACAATGGATGAGAAATAGTTGGAATGGATGAGGAATAATTGTGCCTATTTATAATGGATGAGGAAATAGTTAAAATGGATGAAGAATAATTTGGAATGGATGAAGAATAGTTGGAATGGATGAAGAATAGTTGGAATGGATGAAGAATAGTTGGAATGAATGAGGAATAGTTGGAATGGATGAGGAATAGTTGTGCTTACCTATAACTATGCAGCAAATAATGTGCCCATTTTATAGGTATGTATATAAATAAGCTGAAGCTAAAGTTATTGCAGTTATTAAACAAAATATACTACCTTATCCCTGCACCTTAGATATAAGCCGTTTTGATTTTTCAGATTAATTCGATGTTTCGAAATACCGAAAGATGATCCAAAGGGTCAAATTTTGTATAAGTTAGTTTGTTCGTAGTTCAGTAATTTAATTATTTCAATTTAAAAAGAGGCAGTAAATTTATAGGATAAAATTTATAGTAAATTTATAGGATCCATTTATAGTAAATTTGTAGGATCATCGAAATAAAATCAATGATAAAGCAAGACTATTTGTTAATACGACGAAAATCAAAAATCATTTCTTTTATGGTAGAGATAATTGTTATTTTTCAAAAAAATATACTTAGCAAAGCCAACATTGTTTTAACTAATTAATAATTGCTAAAACAATGTCGGCTCTGCTAAGTATGCTTTAGAAATTTTATTTATTAAAAAAATTTTCTTGTTATGTAACAATTATTAACAGTTATTATGAATTTTGATAGAGTACTAATATTTAAAAGGTGTGATTCTGTTTCAATCTACTGTAAAATCTTTCATGATAATCAACAAATGAATTTTGCAAATTTTTGGAGTATCCGGTTTTCATAACCGGAGAGAATTCATAACCGGAACTTCTTTTATTCATTTATATCGTGTAATTTAACAAATATTATTCAATGCTTCACACCTAAATATCTGCTACCATGTATTTTATCCGAATTATTAAATTAAGCAATCCGTACATTTGCCTTTACTAAAGATAATTCAGAAAGGTGATAAGACTTTTAATAATCTATCCATTGTTAAATAAAGGATAGATCATTAAAAGTCTTTATCTCTTATGCAGTTGGTAAGATTAGTGGATGAGGAATGATAGAGGCTGATAATGATAAAGATGGTTTTAGTGACGATCATGATGTAATAAAATTTGGAATTTCAAGAATATGAATTCATTTGGGAAGGAAAATGATAGTAAAAGAAGAGGCTTAAATTTCAGGAAAAAATTTGAACAGAAAATAGTAAAAATCTTCGAGAAAGCTATTATTTATATGATACTATCAGAAGTTCGTGATAATCGAATAAATTAAAAACTGGCATTTGTATAATGCTTTCGTTAAAAGATAAGAGATGAAATAATCGTTTAAAAATTTTCAAGAGATAATTTCAGGTTCAATAACTGGTTCTTTATCTTTCCTCAATAAATACCAGTAATTATTTTCTTGAAGAAGATGAATACTTTAAATCTTAAAATAAGGATAGGATTAAAAAGATGACAATAAAAGAGACAAAAGGATGTGAACGAAGTAAAGCAGAGATTTATAAGAGTAGCCAGATGAAAAGTTATTTTCCGAAATGAAGCTGAAAAAGCTCTGAAAAAAGCTTACATATTATCGTCTCTAGAATTTAAATTTCCAAATTCAATTAATAAGAGCACAGATTAATTGTAAAATAAAAGGTTAAAGTTGAGAGCTTATCATAAATAAAAATTGAATTGGAAATTTAAAAATTTCATAACGTCAAGAATTATATTGATTGAAAAGCTTTATTTTTGTGTGAACCCGTAATTTATATATGATATAAGCTGTCTGTTCTATTTGGCTAATTCAAACGGAAAATAACCTTTTTAACTCGAAGAACTCCAACGCTGGTACTACTTGAACCGGTTTCCGTTGTCATATAAAAATACTGATTTTCATCCATTAGCTCATATGAAAAAACGTTATCACTGAAAGGAAAAAGAAACTTTTCCTTAACAATAACTATCTTTTTATTAAAAACTAAAACAAAGACAATAAGTCCAAAAATAAATTTAAATTAACAATTCTAATTAATTACGAAATTTATTGAAATAATCATAGCTTTCCTAATTTTCGTTTTTTTTCTGAAAGGAATTATTTGAAATATTTGCGAGTTATTTCATTTTAAATTATTCCATATCTAACATTCGAAAATTTGTTTACCTGGCTTCGGTATCCTTATCTAAAGCGGATACACTGATAACCGCTGAACCAACTGATGCTGTTTCAATAACCGATCCAACATATAATTCTTTTTCAAAATATGGCTCATTATCATTTACATCTATCACTCGAATTGTTACATTTCCTGTCCCTTAAAAAAATCATCAATTCATTTTAAAAAGAAAATTTCTTTTTCTTGAATTTACAACCAATCAATCATTCTCTAATTAATTAATGAGATGCAATTAATTAATATGCAACGAAATTTTTTAAATCAAACGATTTATACGATGTGTTTTTGTTTTTGATTGATTAAAAGATAAAAAAGATAGGAATATCAAAAGGAAATTTATGGAACATTTGCATTAAATGTTTTTATTAATTAACAGATTGGATTAAAATGAATATTTGAAAGTCGAAAAAATTATACCTCCAAGTGGCGGTGTACCTTTGTCAACAGCTTGAACTTCAATAACAAATTGTTTTTCCGACGGTAATTCACGATCCATTTTTCGCTATATTTGAAAAATATTTATAATTATTTGATTTCTACGATTTTTTATAAGAAAAAATAAGCTAAACTATTGATCGAATGTAATGTTTTTATAAATTGAAAAAAAGGATGAAAATTACCATTGCATAGATTTTTCCATTATTTGGAACAATCCGGAAAACAGGTTCACCATTAATTTCCTTATTTATTAAAATACTATACTCAAGTCGAGCATTATCAGTACGTGGATCATCATAATCTGTTGCTGTAACTGTCATCACGAATACACCATCATCTGTAACTTATTTCTTTTTTTACAACTTCAACATTACTGAATCTTTTCCACATTAAAAATTTCTAATCTAATTACTGAATGCCTCATATACAATTGATTCTATATAAAAAATCTCTTATACATTTTAAAAATTTAATTTAATACTTTCAAAATTTTGAATTCTCTCATCTTCCTTTCACTTCAATGTAAACTAATGATTACTGATATGATAATCTCTATAATTTCATCTAAATCATAAAAGAAAAAGTTATCAATTTTTTCCTCTTCCTTATCTTTCTCTATTTTCGTTGCTTTTAGAGTATTGTTTAAATTTAAACGAAATAAAATTAACGTTAAATTACCTCCAGGATCGCGATTCTCATCAATTGTGCCAAATAAATTACTTGCAAATATTGGTGCATTATCATTAATATCAAGTAAATTAACCTGAAGTTGTAAAATAAATTAGAATTGCAGCACTCAATTAATTAATATGAGCAGGAATTAAATCAAATAATTTGTAAACAACAAACGTAATACTTAATTTGAAGGGAATAAGCGGTAAAGTTGAAAAGATTATTTTCATATAAAATGTTTATATTTGAACTTCAATTCTAACAATTTGCTTCTTGCATCAGTTTGTTTTCATTTTGTTTCTAAGAATTTACGGTGAAAAAAATTGTTTAAAAAAAAATAAAACGTTGAAGCGAATAATCATATCAATATTATCAATGCAAAACATTTAATTAATAGTGTAATTTACCTGTACATCAGCGTAACCAATTAATCCATGGCCATCTTCATCAATTGCTTGTACAATAAATTTCCAAACAGATACACCAGCTGGAGGATCACGATCTAATGGTCGTATCACCACAATATCACCACTATATTGACCAATTCGGAAAAATTCACCAACTCCTTGCCCTTCCAAACGATAAACGATTTTGGATGAATCATCTCGCTAAAATAACATACCTATTATATTTTTGAAGTCTAGAACTTAATGGGATATCATTTAACGAATTACAATACATGCAAATATTTTTATTGATATATTTTCAATAATACTTGAGAGTTTAGGATCCAAATTGCTCTTTTTCATAAGCTTATACCAGTAATTCCGGAAAATAACGATCATTTATTATAGCGGTACATCAAAACATTTAGCAGTATTTTATAAAAAACTTCGCATAGCTATTTTTTATTTCTAGAAATAAATGTTAAATCTTATCAACCTTATCAGCATCAGTAGCTCTAACGATAAACAATGTCTTCGGTACATCTTGATCTTCTTCAAATATTGTTATCTCGTATAAATCATTTTCAAATTGAGGTGCATTATCATTTACATCATCAATGTATACGTACAGATCCGTTGTAGCATTATGTTTGCCATCCGTTACGAAAAGTTTCATGTGGTAAACATTTTCCTAAGAAATGCAAAATATTTTCCAGTTAAATTAAAACTATTAATCCGAACAAAAAGTGACGTATACCGGATGATCCATTCCGGTATTTATAGCCTGTTTATTATATCAATTTACAAAATGATTTACTCAAGTGCTTTTTTTGCCTTAATTTTTAGAAATGTTGTTAAATTTGTCAAACCTTTTCATAATCGAGTGGTTCCTTAACAAATAGTACACCGGAATCGGTTCGAACACCGAATGGAATTCGTCCACCGTGTATAGCATACAAGTCGTATTTAAGATTTGGTACTGTAATATGTTTCCTTTATTATCCTATTTTTTTTAATTCTTCTATTTCCGAAAGATTCCGAATTAATGATGATATAAACTGTTTAAGATTTGAATTATCATTTACGATATATTCATATGTCTGAGGAGCATTTTACTTCATTAAAGAAAGGTTGTCACGAATCATTTGTATTAATTATCTATTTCAACTTAATTTTAATTATTACTAATGCTTTTATAGATTTCGAAGGTATTTTTTAGCAAAGAAAGCTCACATCGATCCAAATCATAAGCCTTCACAGTAATCACATCTTCGTTGATTTCCGCGTTTTCTGCAACTCGAGCTTCGTAACGGGTATGCTCGAAGTATGGAGCATTATCATTGATATCAGCCACAAAAATTTGTACTTTAACGATATCTGAAATGGATGAAAAATGTAGAAAAATTGGAATTTGGGGAATATACAAAAATTATTTGAAATTTAAAATTGAATGAGCAGAAATGGAACGCTGCCAAGAAAGTTAGAAGCAATGATATGCAAAAGGGAAGAGAAATAAATATGCTCTTCCTTGAAGAATAGGTGAAATTTCCTAAAAGATGAAATTTCAAACGTTATAATGAAGATATTGTCTTTTAAATTTTTTGCTAGATAATATGAAAATGAAAGCTAAATAAATCACCAATTTTTAATGTTTGAGCGGAATGTAATCTATGAATTGCCCTTACCAATTGAGAACTGAGAAGAGTGATAAATAAAGATCAAGAATGTATCACCTCGATTTGGTCCCGAAGCACCAGGTAAACTTGATGGAACACTATCACGAGCTTCAACATCAAAAATGAATGAATCATTTTTTTCACGATCAAAAATCTCAAATGGAAATATTCCACCAGTTATCTCATCAATCCGGAATAGCTGTGCTGCTCCACTATCACCATCACTAATAATCCGGTAACGTATTTCTGATTGTGGACCAGGTGAATCAGCATCTTCCGCTTTAACTATAGCAATAGGATCACCATTGTATCTATAAATATATTAAAATTTTAATTAAAATTAATTCTACTGATAGTGCGTTAAAATTTCTCTCTTCATATAAGCGATAATAATTTATTCAAAGGAAATAAATTTTGCTAAAATAAATAATTACTTGGTGAGAAATTCTGTTGGCGTCTGTTCTTCTTCTATAGTACCCGTGAATAAATCGACTGTAAAGCGTGGAACTACATCATTCTTATCACGTAATATAACATGGAATTGCTTATCAGATGTTATCAAACTACGCATATCCTGCAACAAGCATTTCTTTTTCATAAAATGAATAATAAATTAATATGAATTTTTTCAATACATAAAATTAGGATTTGAATTGTTAAGCAAAAATTTACAAATTTATAATATATACTAATTGAAATGAATATGATCGATATTTCTGTATAAATTTTTCTAAGAATAAATGTGTCATTATGTAGTGGGAGAAATTCATTTCAATTTTAATTTTTTAAAAATTAAATTAACCATAGCTGTTATAGTTAGAGTGTAATTCTGCTGTTGCTCATAATCTAATCCAACCATATTTCTAACAACAACCCAATCTTGTCCATTTGTTTTCTCTAAGAATTCACGAAAATGCATGTCATGATTGGTACCACGACTTGCACCATTTGCCATCCTGTAATAAATTCAAATTAAAATTCTCACTAATAATTATGAACGAATGAAATTTAACAGATGAGAAATTCAAGAACTACTGATTGGTTGTGAAGTGGTTATTTGCTTTATGAAATCATACAGGTATTTCTGCCAGTTGCAAAATTTTTTTTAATGATTCAAAATCTTTCTGACATTTTCTTTCCATGGCAAAATTCAATTTCGATGATTCGATGGCTGACTGGTAGTGTCAATTTAATTAGAAAGATTTCAATACATGTGGAATGGGAAGGTAAACAAGTTTCTCTAATTCATTCCAACAATTCATTCCACAATTCATTCCAACATTTCATTTCAATTACCCCTCTAATCTGACTTCCAAGAAAAATAGAGTGAATGACCGCCAACCTGAACGGAATGTATAGCTACTGGAATAAGAAATAAGATGGATATGTCTGATAAGAAATAGATGGATATATCTGACAACTATATTAATTATTCATTTTGGCTGATAAAACAAATCAGACAGACAGGTGTGCGTAGTTGTTATGAAACTACGGGAAGCTTAATATTATTAAAACAATGAATTAAAAAAAGATTTAATTATAAATAAACTAACTTATACGAAATTGGACCCTTTGGACCATCGCCCGGAATTGCTAAACATCGAAAAAGTACCGAATTAATCTGAAAAATACGAAACTATAAGGAAAGTGATGAAAATTAAAATTAAATATAATGTATATTTTGAGGTAAGATATATCACCAACATTTCAAACACTCTCCTCTCTTCCTACCATTAAAACAATTTCATTTGATTAATTAATCATTTCAATATCTCAATTAATTGAATCACTTTATTATTTCAAAAACTGGAAATTTCCAAAGTTCCAGTTTCAATTTCCAAAGTTTTTAAGTAACATTTTATTATGAGAAATTTCATTTCACTTACAGGAATATCTTCATCCACCGTAACAACTGTCTTACATTCATCATTTGTTTGCCATTGTGGTGCATTTTGTTGCTTCTCATGGACATTCACAACAACTTGCACTGCACTTCGTTGCACAAATGGTTTCCCATTATCATCTGCTACAACGTTGAAAATGAAACGATCTTTCTGAAAAAAGAATTGCTATCAGAAATCCGAAAACTTTTATAAAAAAAATAAACAGAAAAGATTGTCATTTTTTAATTAAATTTCAAAACAAAAATATAAAATACGAATCATTTCTTCATAGTTTTAAATGTCTTAAAATCTTAATTAATTAAAATTCATACTTAGAAAATTTAATAGAACTAACATATGATGGAATTTGACTGGCTAATGTAATTTCACCATTGTTTTCATTGATTATTTGAAAAAATTTAAAATCTTTATAATGTTCCTTTCCAGCTAACGTATCCTGAGCTAATGAATAGGTTATTTGCGCATTTTGTGGTGCATCGGCATCATCCGCAAAGACAGTTATTACCGAATAGCTAAAATTTTCAACGAGAAAAGAAGTGATAATGATTTGAAAAATTTTTTCTTAAAAGAGCGATTTTGATGAACCTATTATAAACGTGTAGGATTCAATGATATTTGAGGAAATTGATAGCTTGCAATTTCTCTAAATCAAACATTGAAATTTTAAAATTTAAAGATAAATCATTTGAGATTTTTGAGCTTCAAAATAGGAAAAAGATAGAAAGCTTAAAGCATTGTACATACAACATTATAGTGGAAATTTAGACGAGTTGCGTTGAAGAATTGCAATATTTGTATGTTTACAACACAAACACTCAAAACACTTAGGGAATCAATCAATAAATCTATTTTCTTCCATCTCTCATATAATCTTTAAATGTGATACACAAATAATTGCATTGTTTTCTGTAATCGATGAATATCGTAACGCTTAGTGTCATAATTGATTTTTTTTAATTAAAATCATATTTAACTATATAAATTAATTAAAATCATATTTGATTATATAAATTAAAGAATCATATTTGAACAGAGAATGTAGCAATCACTCGACAAATAAAACAAACTTTTGCGCTTAAGCTTTTAAAACAAAAGATAAGCTTACCCGATACTAGCACTTCTTGAAATTGAAGTTTCATAAAATGCTCGATCAAACTGTGGAGCATTATCGTTTACATCAAGAACTTGTACAGTAAATTGACAAAAACCAATCAACGGCCTTTCACCCTTATCTGTCGCCTGAAATTACATTCCCTTAGTTAAGATTCCCATCAATTCTCATTTAGTTTAAGTCAAACTTTTGAAATTTTTCATTTTGAAAAAGATTTACTTTTACTGTAACTTCTTCAAGCGCTCTTTGTTCACGATCAAAGCGCACAAATGGTGATGGTCTTAGTTCACCCGTTTCGGAATTTATGATAAACGGTTTACGTGATTCAGACTGTGAATAATATAATGAATAAACAATTTCACCATTTGGTGGTGAATCTTCATCAGTTGCCACTACCTAAATACAATTCATATAGGATATTGTAAAATTTTGTCTTATATTATTTAAACAACTAATTATTGATTTAACTAATGAAATTTAGGGTGTTGAAAAATCCTAAATTCAATTGAAACGAAAAAGTTAGGAATAAAATATTTTATTTTCACTCTCTTAGATTTACGCTAATCACGAAATGTTGTAAAGAGTAACCTTCAAAATTACTGGTGCATTGGTCTTGTAATCACCTTCCTCAATTTTAGCGATACTGCTGTAAATGTCACAATTACGAAATTCCGGTTTGTTGTTGTTTACATCTGCGATATCTACAAATTAAAACTCCATTTTCCTCATTTTCCTCCGAAATATAATCTTTTATAAATTAGTTACAATTCATAAAGTTTATAAAATATTAAAATTTAAAAATGAAAATCTGTTCTCTCTAAATTTGATTACCAATAATGACTGTAGCAGTTTGCATATGAAGCATGCTTGCAACTTGTCCGCAGCATGATCCGTCATCTCGTGCTACTATTGTCAAATTATATCGTGATGCTCCATGTATAAGATTTTCCGATTTCACATTCGTTCCAAGTCTAATCAATCCTATAATTTTTCCAATTTCGGAATCAAAATTTCAAGCCATTCATAAGTAACAAATATTTATTTCATTTAATGAGGAAAGAAAAATATTGCAATCGGTTGGCGAATGTTAACATTGGAAATGCTAACGAAAATTTTATTATGATAACAAATTATTGTTTAAAAAAAAGCTGTCAAATAGCTTACCAGTATCACGATCAATCTCAAACAATTTAGTTGTTGATGTTTCTTCACCATTCGATAATAAAAATGTATAGAAAACCTTAAATTTTACATGCAAATATTACTTTCAAAATTTACAACAATCATTTCAAAGATGTAAATTAAAGTGCATATTTAATTTTAATTTAATTACTACCTGATCTCGATCTGGATCAATTGCTTGAATTTGCACTACCGGTGTACCACTTTGTGCATCTTCAGCAACGAATGCATGATAAGTACCATTTGGGATAAATATTGGAGCTTCATCATTTGTATTTTCTGTACGAATATGAACCTAAAATAAAAATTCATGAAAATTCAATTAAATAAAACTACACAATCAAAGAAGCCTTTCTTTTTCAATTAAATGCTAGTAATTTTTAGTTTAAAGAATTGAAATTAACAAGATTATTAAGTGATATTTAAGTGATAAGTTAAGTGATATATAGTTAAGAAATATATTATGTAAAGTAAAGTGATACTTGAAATGATACACGTGTAATACGTGTTTTGTGTAATTATATATTCATAAAATGAAAATGTTACTTACCATAGCACTACTACTAAGTGATGGTTCACCATAATCAGTTGCTGTAACATTAAAACGATAGATAAAGAAGCGTTCTCGATTCTGATCTGCATCTAGACGTGTTCGAGCAGATATTTCTCCACGATCATTGATCGTAAAATTATAATTATCTAAAGTATACTTAATTCGACCATTTTCACCATCATCTTTATCATCTGCTTTCACTGAAACAATTAATTATAAAATTTCATGAAATTTTCGATTATTTATTTTTTATAATTTTATTACAAAAAAAGTATAGTCAAAATTTTAGGAAAAAAAGAAAGATCCGATATTAGCATTTCCATAAAATGTTTGATCCAATCGATACTATTAATTAGTCTTATTTTAATTAGCTTTATTTAATAGCCTAATATAGCTATTATGAAGTATAAATCGTATATTTTCTTCAATTAAAAAAAAAAAGTAAAGCCAAAAATTTTACAAAAAAAATGGATTTTTGAAAAAATTAATCTTCATTAGCATTTTTATAATATATTTAATCTAATATTACTGATTAGTCTTACTTTAATCAAATTTACCTGTTAGGATCGTATGGCCAGTTGGTATATCTTCCTTAATTGTAGCACTATAAATAGGTTGCGTGAATATGGGAATATTATCATTTACATCGTTGATGTAAACATCTAATGGTACTTCGCTTTCTCTACCATCTTCACTTGCAATAACTGAAATTTTATAAAATTTCATTTTTGAAAATTCCATCATTCAAATTATTTTCTTTTTTAGCACCAATGCTTTTTGTATTTTTTTAATTCTATCCTAAAATTATTAAAGTTTTAGTTCGAAATTACTGACTTGTCGAAAAAGAATACTATAACTCATTTTTAATCTCTATGAAAGTTAATCTTAAATAAATCACGATAAAAGTATTTGTTCATAAAATTAAAGCTAAAACTCTTAATTAGTTAAAGCTCAATGCTGTTTTAAATTACGCTTTACACAAAAAGAAAAATCAATTAACAAGCAAATATTTCCTTTTCATTGCTATCAGTTGAAATTTCTCCTTGGAATATAAAATTCAAAATATTAAATCAGTCTTATCACTTAAATTGTATTGTCATTAAATTAACTAATTAAATTATCTCAATTAGAGGAAAAAAAGGAATTATCAATTTTAGTAAAGAATATCTTCAAATCTTCTTCATATAATTTTTGTTGATTTTTTTATGTTTCACAAAATTTCTATTATTTTAAGATTTTAATTATTCCCAGCTTACATATCAGCGGTTCAGATGCATAATAGCTTTTATATATTTTTCGGGCCTTTAAACTTCATTAGAAGGTGCGGTTTTAACTTTCAGAAGGTACGACTATATTTAATCAGTCTTTATTCCATAAAAGTCATTCGGCTCATTCAAATTGGATTCTATTCTTATCTTACATTTTATCATTTAATTTTGATTTATGGTAAGATATAAGAAAAGTTTTTCTCTTTAAATTGAAAACTTATAAGCAGCTCATTTATCTCTTAAAAATTGAAGGTTCTTGAAATTGAGGAAGTGAAAGATAAAAAGAGATTATTTTCAATCAAACAACGATTTAACCAAACGGCTTAGATTAGGTACCACATTATTTGAATATTTGAAAACAACTCATTAAATGTCTTTTCCTCATTACATTTTAATTTTAAGAATAAGGCATTGTATTGAAGCTTACATATTTAAATTTTATTGCCTGCTTTAATTTTTATATTAAAAAAATTAGTTTCTGTCAACAAGCAATTCTAATATCTAAAATGTTGAATTTTTAATTCAGTAAATAACTATCCCTTATTATATATGCTCGAAATTATATATATATATAGTTTAAAATTTTTTAGAACGAATTGAAGCATATTTAAATTAAATTCTAAATGTAAATCATACTATTGCATTCATTTATTGACAGAAACGAAAATTAAGATAGCTTTAAGGCTATTATTATGTGAGACTGATTGGAAATTTTATAAAAGAAGGAACAGCTGAAGCGGAAATTTTATATAGCATATAATGATTGAATAAATAAGACTGTCATAAACTATTTCATTAATATTCTTCTAATCATTTCCGTTATGTGATCTTTTTTTTTTGATTAACAAAATTTAATTTTATGTAACAATTCGTTTTTATCATTGATAAATTTATCAGAGACGATGGAAAATTTTAACAAAACCTTTTAATTGATGATATTTTGGTTGATTGTTATCATCATAATCGAGTGCTCTTATCAATCGAACTAAGCCATCTTTAGCATCAATTGTAAAGTATGGCGATGATTCATGCTCTATCGAAGGTGAATGCAAATATAACTGATACGATAGTTCACCTTTGCTACGATGTTTATCAATTGGCTTGAAACATTTTGCTTTGACACCAATTATGCTAAATTCTATTATAGTTAATAATTATAGTTAATAATGATTTCATGATTTTGATCACTTCTAAATTATTTTAATTGATCACTTAAAATTTATTTAACTTTTTAAATTTTAAAAGAAAGACCTGCAAAGGTATTTTTTATTTGTTTAAAAGATATTTTTCAATATAAAGTGTGCAAAATTATTAATAGTAATACCTGGAACCAATTTCAGTATTTTCCAGAATATGAACTGTGTATTGTTGCTCAATAAACTGTGGTGCACGATCACCAGCATATACTTCCAGTACTGCAACTTCGCTATCCTAAAATTAGAAAATAATTTTTAACAAATAAATTTTATTACAGAAATAGAGGATAAAATAAATTGAAAGGAATTTTAGTGTCAGGTCAATGTAGAAAATTATCACAAACTTATCTGAATATATCAATTCTTATTTGTTAAATTCATTAAAAAATTTCATAAGCAAGTGTAATTCAATTTCATTCAGTTAGATAAATAGAACTTCAAACTCCTACCTGAGAAACTTCGGGATTTGTTGGTGTTCGATCGCGTGCTTGAACAAAAACACGGTAAGTTTCACCGGGTTTGTAATGTTTCAAAGCTGTTTGTACCACTCCACTTACCGGATCTACTGTGAATGTCCCTGGTGCTGCAAAATGACAATCGTGAAATTCGAAAATTCTACGAAATTAGAACTTGAAAGAAATTTTCTAATCCAAATAAAGTTTCTTCTCCTGAATTTTCCAAATAGCGAATTAAAGTTTCTTTACTTGCCATTTATTTTGAAAGGCGCAAATGATAGAAATAATTAGTAAAATGGAAAATAAACATCAAAAATTGAAGACATATTAAAATGATAAGTGTTATTACTATCATTTTTATAATTTATCAAAAGCTCTGAACTTTATTTCATCTTTTTATCATTAAGATTTTTGAAACTAAAATATAGAAATCGAATACTTATCAGATAGCCCTCATTAGGTAAACTCCCTTAGTAATCAGTATAATGAAAATCTTAAAATTTATCAACGTTATTAATTTAATTAATGATTTGATAAATGAAGTTATTTTTCATTTTTGTTATTAATTACAATGAAATCTATTGAGCATTTGATTAATTTACATTACCCATTACTATCATAATTAATTATCACAACATTCTAAACTACTCAATTATGTCACGTTGAAAGAATAACGATGATACTAACGTTCGGTATTGATAAGTCGATATTCCACATCCTTATCACCATCACCAGCTTCATCTCGAGCAACAAACTATAATTCGTTTTTTTAAGAGTTTTAATTTTATCAAATTTCCCTCTTTGAAATTATTAAACTAACTCTATTTTTTTCCTAATTTTAAATCCTAAAATATACAATGTATTTTCAAATAATAATTATTCATTGAGTTGTTTACTTTAAAATATTACTATTTATTTGGCTTTTGTTTTAAACCAATTTAATACCTATCTTATCTAAATCCAATTTAGTCCTTTTTTCTAAATCTTTTCCTTAAAATGACATCTTCCATTCCTTTTCAAATAGGCTTTTATCCGCCGAGAAATTAATGACTTTTTCATTTGTCTAATATAATCCAAAAGAAGGAACGATACGGAAAATGATAAGGCCAAAGCAAGAATTGATGCAATTTTGCTTTTCTACGATATGTGGAAAAAAAGAAGCCGTTGGAGACAAATAAATCACATTCATCTTATTTTGTTATTTGGTGATCTCTTTGATAGAATTCGTTTTTTACTTATATAAAATTAAAATTACAATGAGTAATTTAATATTGATTAATATGAAAAATTTTTTTCAAACAAATTTAATTGTAATTTTTAAGAAGTAAACAAATTCGAATGTCACATGTAAACTCTTAAATTGAAATCAAAATTGCAATGAATGATTTAAAATCGATTCTTATTTTTCAAACAAATTTATTTGTTATCTTTAAAAAGTAAACAAATTCGAATATCAGATCTAAACTTTTAAATGAATCATTTCATATATTTTTCATTACTTTTATTGCTATATCTTGCATAAATGTTAACGAACATAATGTCTAATTTATGAATATAATATCGAATAAGTTTCTTTTTTTTTTAATTTGTAAATATTAACATTTTTTAAATAAACAATAAATTCGCTTATCAGAAAACGAAATTTCAAAATTCACCTTGTAAACATGCATTCCAATAGGTTGATCATATCCTACCACAGCCCAATATGGTTTTGGTTCATTTTGAAATATCGGTGGTTCATCCACATCCAATATTTCAATTCTTATCATTTGTATACGAGCTAAAAATTTAATGAATATTTTCTTTTATAATTTTAGAGATACTAAAATTTAGTATGAATAATTTTCAAATTGCAGAAATGATAGTATGTATATATGATTTTTGTATAATTATAAAAATGATAGAGTAATAGATATATATATAATATATTTCTATCCATTAGATAAAAGTGACAAATAATTGCAAAAGTCTAATTAAATTTGGTTGTTGTCATCAAGCTTAATCAAATTCAAATTCATTTCTATTATTTCATTTAGTATGATGAATAATTAGGGGTATAGTTATTGACAAATGCGATAAAATTTCAATTATTTCATCAAATCAATGATTTAATAATGGAATATATGAAATGACATGTGTTCTTTAAATTTAAAATGATTGAAATATAGCACAAATCATACGATATTTTTAATATAATTATAACACTGTATTTTAGATTATTATAACTTTAACTGCTATTCTATGGTACTTAACAATTTATTTAAAGAAAAGGTCGGCAACTTTTATGAATCATTTCCTTATATAAGTATGACCTCTATTGGAAGAGGAATAAAAATGCATTTATTAAAATTTAAATTTACATAGTCAAATTGTTATGTTTTTTTATATTCGAAACTATTTAAATAAAATTCTTGTTTATTTAGATTATTTAAATGAGCCAATCATTTGTTGGCTTTAATTTCAATTATTCATCCTTCTTTTCATTTGCAATATAACAGCCACTGAAAGCTGCCTTCTTCTTCTTCTTTACTTATCTTTCATCAATTTTCACTGCACCTTAATGAGCATTTCCAAAAGCTTAACTCATTGGTAATCCGATAAGCATCAAACGAAGCGGGCAAGGCTTCAGTTAATGAATTCGATTATTTCAGAGCCACATTTGAGATATATTTCAGACTACGAAGTAAGCATAAATGTATGTGTAAAATTCTATAGGCGTATTTATCTATTAATTAGAATATATTTACAGTTTGTTTGTTCTTCATTCATTACTCTTCATTGAAATAAATTGCTGAAATTTAAATAAAACTAATAAAAGTCCATCTCATTATTATTCACTTTAATAATTAACTAAATTCCTGAAATTTCACCCAAACCATTATTAATAATTTTATTAATTTCTAAATAATTTGTTGTTGACAGATTGGAAAATGAACAATTTTATCCGATCATAATTCTATTAAAAAATATCAATGAAATAATTTATGCTTTCAAAAAATTCTGAATAAAAAAATTAGTATGTTTAATTTAATAACAACTTTTTAGCTTTGTATCTTTCGAAAAAAATAGTTTTATAATTATCATAGTATCTGATAGGTAAACTATCACAGTAAGTAATAATTAAAGTAAGTAATAACTATCACCGATAAGTAATTTTATAGTTTTTGTCTGTTACCTTTAATTTTGCATTAATAATATGGCATAAAATAAAAAAAGAAAATGGAATAATAACTTAATGAGCCTTTATCACCTGAAATTTTGAATAGAAAAGCGGTAACTATTAAAGATACTGCATATGTATTGATGCATATACCTACTTGCATATATCAATTTAAAGGATAAATGAATAAATTTCACCCGTACATTAATGCTTCCTTTATAATAATAATAATAATAATAATGATAATGACCATGAACTGTAATATTCAGATTGATATGCAAGGCCATTTGTTATGAAGTTGAAAACTTGAAAACTAAGAAGCACTAAAATGATTAAAGTGAATTTCAAAAATTTAATCTAATTCCAAAAATAATCAATAACTTTTTTTGCTACTTATTTTAACGTACTGTTTTTGATTTTGCTAAGACATTGATGAACTATGACCTATGTCATCGTAAATAATCATTTTTGCACTACTTTTTGCTACTCCAACACATTGATGCTGATATGCTGATACTATTTCCATTATCTTTACGGCGAAGAAATAATATCAGTAAGGATAAAATTTCAAATGATCTGGAAAATATTTGGAAAGCAAAAATAATCTTATAGAAATGGTTTTTTGAATAAACAATTTGCGAGTTATTCTATTTATCACACTTACTAAATTTATTTAGTGAAATTTGAATAATTTATAATTTATAGTGAAAATATTATTATAAATTAATTATTGAGATAGCTTAGTTATAATTAAATTTATATTTTCAATATTCAAATATTAGTTAATCAAACTATACTACTCTTAAATTTTCTTTAAAATTTCTAATTTCATCTTCAAATGAGTATCGCTGCAAGAATGCTAAAATTACTTTTAAGCTGCAAGTAATTAATCAACTGGGAATAACAGCGTTGATAAAATGAGCTAATTTATAATACATTTCCTATTTTCCACTAAAGAAATTTCCTTAATTCTTTATGCATTTGAATATTATTAATTAAAAGATAAATTTTCTTTAAACTTCAAATAATAGATTTTCAAGGAAAATTATTTTTAAAATTAAATTAATACAACAAAAGTTAAATAATAATAAATAAAACTTATAAAATAATATTTTTAAATTTCAACCTTAAATTTAAATTAAATTTCAAACATTTGCATATTTCAATTTGTAAAAAAAGATACGATGAATAATTCCTACTTTTTTCCATTATAAATGTAAGGATGTTAATTAACCTATCCCTTACCTTAGCCTATTGCAATATTCTTTTTTTTCTTGGTATCTCATTATTATTGTTGCATCGTTATGTCAGAATGAGATGAATGCAATGTATCGCTTGACCTTGAAGTCAGTTCTAATCCAATAAATGTTCCCCATACCAATCCATTCCTTTCCTTCCTGATGAAGTATATTGGAGGGGTGTGAAAGTGTTATTTATATCAGTTAGGATTTGCCACTGAAAAGGATTACCCATCAATCGTCATCAACACCAACCATCACCACTACTACCACCATCACCATCATTATCATCATCATCATCACCACTACCATAATTTCAATTAAGCTTCACTTGTTCAGCAGGAAAGGCGGAAAAATTTGATGAAAAATAATTCTCTCAAATATCAAAGTAACAATTCGAATAGTATTTCACATTAAAAAACAAAACTTTCCTATCAACATTTTTCAATTATAATAGAATTTCTAATATTATCATTTTATACTTTACTTTAAATATAATAGCATTATCAGAAGAGTTATCAGGATATCAACATGAATGATATCAATACTTGCTTTAATTATTTTAAGCTTTTATGATGATTACAATGAATGATGAATGATAAGAAATAATTTGTAATGATCATTTTGAAGTAAGCAATGTGCATTTTAAACTTTTATGATCATTGTAATGAATGAAATAATTTTGCAAATGAGAATGAAATAATTTGTTATCAAAATTATCAAAATAAATTGTGATAAAAAAATTCAAATTAAAACTGCAAAAGTTTTGGCGAAGAAAAAAAAAGTTGGCTGATCTTAATGAAAATTGATGATAAATATAATCAAACGTTGAGCTAATTAGAAATAATGATAATGAGGAAGAATTATAATAATGATTTCAAACTGTAATAAAGATCTCTGCTGATGATGTAATGTATGATGCAATGATAATGACACAGATAATAAATAACCCCAATAATAATCAATTTTGATTAAAATCGTTATATCAATGTTTTTGTTTCGCTTCCATCTGATATATGATTCATCATTTTTAGTACTTGAAAGTTTTATCACCTTATGGTTTCTTCTTTTGTTGCTTTTGTTCCCATCTGGCTAGAAGCTCTTAATTTGCAAAACATATGAGCAGATGGAAATGAAGCAAAATAAGATCAAATTGAAGTGATGAAATATTTTATGCTTTAAAACCGGTCAAAAGATTAGTATGTTAATTTATCAGATTAAGACAAACATTTTCGCTACCATACTTGAACTAATTATCAACAACAATTTGACCATAAGATAATGCTTTTAAAAAGACGAAAGAAAAATAGTTTCCGTCAAATTTGCATAAGTTTAAAGAAAATGCAAATTGCATTGTATTCATACATTTTCATTGTCTGTGGAGGATCTTGAATTCTGAACTCTCATTTGTTCTCTTCTCATTAACGCAATTAACAAAATAACAATAATTAAGCTTAAGCTTATTTATAGCTTTGCATTAACAATACAGTATGCATCATTTAATTTCTGATTAATTCTATTTATGCAAAATTCAGATATCTTAATGAGAAATTGACTAAAATATAATTGATATAACGATGTGATGTAGCAATCATAAAGAGTAATATATTACTTATGCAGAAATTTGTAAAATTTAAAAAATTAATTTAAAAAAGGAAAGAGAAAAAGAGATTGAAAAAAATGATAATTAAATTTTTCGGAATTATTTACTAATAAATTAGTCCATTCTCTTTCTTTTCTATTTATTATCTCAATTCTTCTTTGCTTCTTTTTACAATAAAATCTATTCTCTATTAAATATTTCCCTCATCCTTTTCAATGATTAAATATCTTTTATGCGATAGGAAATTATGCGATATTTGGACTTATCGCTATTTTGCATATGCGATATTTTTGTTACCTTTGCACGCAATATTCATTGAACGTATATGCCACGGGTGAAATGATTAGGTATTGCTTTCAATGGTAGTGAGTGAGATCGACACCTGCCTCATCAATCGTTTCCGGCCTTCCATCATTGTATTCACTAACTAACAGTTACCGATTCATCCAATCTTTTTATCAAAGGAATGTTTGAAGATTCAATTGATTTCATTTCAATTATTCAAATTTTCCACAATTGCCTAAACTTTGATCTCAGTTGCAAACTGTAAAAGCTCTGATCCATTACAAAATGTAATGGTCCATTATTGCAATCATAAATTACGACTATTAAAGCATTTTTGCATTCGGCAGCACAATTAGAGATTGTTTACTACTTTCACTACTGCTGACCTCAGAAGCGATCATCGACTAACAATAATTAAATCAAACCGATCGCTTCCTTTTTTTAAAAGTGTATTGCATGAAAAATCAATCGTCTAGTGCTACTACAGGACAAGCAAAACTTTAACTATTATTTAGGCAATTTCATCCTTCTTAAAAATTATATTATCATACTTTAAATTTCATCTAACAATGATCTCTTCACGTTTCATTGCCATATGTCAACGGTCAATAGCACGTTGCAAATAAAGATTGTAAATTTGAAATTTAAACTTTCCTTACAAACTTTCATTTCATAATAGCAATTTCAAAATTATTATTTGAATTTAAAATACAAAGTTTAACGTTCGGTTTAACTATCAAAAAATTAAAGAAATAATTTTCGTGCATACAAATGCAATATATTTTAATTTATGCATAAGTTCCCCTCTTTCGATCTCCTAGACAACTTTCATTCTCAGTCTATTCCTCTGCTTTCTCTTGATTCTCAAGAGTAAAGAATCCATTAAGTACTTCAGATATTGCATTTAAGCGGGAATGATTTCATTGTTGCAACAAATAGCTTCTGTAAAAGCATTGATTTAAGTGCTCTTTGTTAAGTGCTATAAGATAATGGCAAAATTTATGATGAAGCATGCACGCATGCATATATGCATGCATCCTTGTTGCACAGCATGTTTGATAGCAAACTTAAATTAAATTAATTAAATAACGACAAATTGTGTTGAGATGTATTGAAAAGATGTTATTTCAGTCTACAAATTTCCCATAAGATTAGTAATTACCGACTAATCTCCGTTGCTAAATTAAAAAAACATTTAGGTTCTTTTAAATTAGCGAATTCATTCTGCTGAAATAATGTCTTTTCCCTAGAGCTACGACAATTTCAAATTCATCTTACGACAATTTCAAATTCATCTGACGACAATTTCAGTTCAACTAACGACAATTTCAAATTCAGCTTACGAAAAATTCAATTTAGCTGTCTTAATTAATTCCATCAGTTTTTCTTTTTGTTATCAAAAATCTTAGCATTACCAATTCAATTAGTCATCAATTATGATTTATTAAGAAGTGAAGGTAAAAAAATTAATAATAATTACGAAATTTAATACGAAAATAAGCCCATGTATGCATGATATTTTAGAGAAATACAACTTTTTCAATTTTAATTGAAAAAATAATTGTAGAAAAAATATAAAATATAAAATAATTTCTATAATATTTTAAAGGTATGAAAACCTTTTTTGTGTTTTTTTAATTTTTTAATATTAACTTGAATTAAAATCGGATTAAAAATTTAAAAAATTTCCATTTCATTAATTAAATTTAAATTCAATTAAAAATTTTAATTGAATTAATAAAATTTCATGCTAATAATATTAATTGCATGTATTTTAACTGCAAATAATTGTTTATTGTTTTTTAAAAAAAAAAGAAAAATCACGACAGTAATTTGGTGACAATATTGTTAAAGTTGATCGTTTTGTGCAACAGCTGTGAGTGTGTATGTGGTCTGTGTGCGTGTGTGTGTGTGTGTATGTATGGAATGATAATGAATCATTTGGACACCTCCAACAGTGAACACCTGTTCTTATCTGTGCAGTAGGAATTGTGAAAAAGATAACAAACTTCTAACTGTTCAATCATCTTCCTAAGATATATTTATATATTTTGGATAGAATTCAGAAACATTTACAAAAATTAATTTAAAATTAAAATTTGAATTGAATTAACAAATCATAACAATAACAAATTGCATATTTCAGATGACAGTTTCGATCTATCAGAATTATTTGACTAATATAAGATGTCAATATCAAAGTGTTCATATTCCTTAATGTAATTGTGAATATTTAGATCGGAAATAATTTGGAAGAAAAGTTATATAATATATAATAAATTATTCTCTAGAAATGATTGGTTTTATATTTGTTACTTAAGAAAATTCAATTTTATATATTAAATGTTTTGGATTTTCATATTTTGATTTATAATAGCTAAACAAAAAGTAAAAGTATCCTAAAAATTTCCGTTTAAAAGAGTGGAAAAAAATTTAGTAATTATTTTAATGAAATTTTTGCAGTAATTGAACAAAAGTGAATTAATTATGAAAGAATTGTTTTCGCCTTTTTTAGAAGTTCTAAAACAAAGGAAATTATCTTTCGATTAATTACAGATGATTTTAAAAGTTCGGAGATGAAATTTCATCTAAATCTTTCGATTTTATCTATTTGTTTAATAGAGATTGAATTATTATTTCAATGAAATGTTTGTAATTATTAAAACAGAAATTTTAAATTTCAATAAAAAGTCTCACAGTAGAAATAATTATGAAGAAATTGTTTAGTAATAACTAGAATTCAGACGCTATTAGACATTTTGCAAATAATGCTTTTATCAATAACTAATTAACTTGGCTAATTAACGTAAGCTGGCTATTTCAAAGATATTTTTATTGAGAATATAAAAATCAAAGATTAGACAGACTATTGCTCATTCATTTTTGGCTCATATGATAATGATAAAAATGATAATGATATATATCTCATATGATAGCAAGCAAAAGTTGAAAAATTTAATAATTAAATGTTTAAGTTTTGATGAAAACTTTTCATAGTATTCTATTCTGTGATGTTCAAAATAAGCATAACAACGTAATATGGCAGTGAATGAAATAATGATCCAAGAGGATTCGGATAGTAGTCAAATAATGGCTGACCTTTGAACAGACCGCTAATCTGTACAGCTGCTTGATGCGTTATTTCGAATTCATAATTTAGTGGCTTGATAAGCTCGATTAATCCATTACCATGTATTTTAAGATAATCCGTTGTTGTTGGTGCAAAGACAACCTTTTCATCGGGACGAAGATTTATTTTCTGAAAGTTTTCATATTTGATTAAGTGTGAAAAATATAATTATTGATTAAATAACAATTGTTGAAGTAAGAAAGTTTCAATTCAAAAATCAATAATTGCGAGGTTTATTAAAACAATCAGTAATTTTTTCAAACTTTATCGTAAATTTCTAAATGAATAATAAGCCCATATTTTAAATGAATAATAAAACTCAATATGTCTTATTAAAATTGAATTTATTGTTTTATCAAATTTGTTAAATTGAAATAGAAAGGGTATAACCTCTTCTAGCAATCCGATTGAATGATTCTCTTTCAATGTTATCACAATTTCATCACCAAAATCTCTCCTACTTCGCCGATGGTGTGAATTTTTAGTTTTGAGCTCTTTGAATTGTCTTTTCGGATCTATCCGTGGGCCAACCATAATCCGAACATTAGCACGAGCTTCCTGCAAATTAACTATTTTCTATTTAAAAATATTCATTGCATCGATTTGTTTATCATTTCAAGAGCTTATTGAAGTATAAATTAAAAGTTTAAAAAATTATTCTGAAATTTTAGAATTATAAAACTTTGTTAAATATTAACATATTTGAATTCGTTTACTAAATTCAATTGCAAGTCAATGAATTAAAGTCAAATGTGTACTTTTCGTTCAAAAAATTAAAATTGAAACATCAAAATTTTTGTAATAAAAGAGGTCAAAGTATATAATGCTAAACTACATATAACTGACCTGTGCCAATGAATCGGTGGCAATAATATCAAAAGAATATTTGCCATTCGGTATGCTATAACGACTAAATATATCGCCAGAAAAAGGTGTAACGTCGAATGGAACATCCTCCGGTTCAATTCGATATACAACAGCTCCTTTTGAAGTTCTAAAAAACAATAATTTTTTTTCTGAAGCTTATATGCTAATATGTAAATTAAGCATCATCTTAACGGATATACTCTTCTTTCCAATCGAACTTACTTATTTTTTCTGTATTCTAGTAAATCAGCAATGGATTATTTCATTTTTTCAACAACAACTGTTACTGATATCATTTTCACCTAATGACCATCATCAGTAGGTCATCAAGTTCGCTAATTTGATATGTAAACAATTTTCGGCAAATTGTGGAATGCAAACATTTTTCATACTTTCAATATCATAATGTAGAATGGATCATTAATTAAATGTGGGAAAGATGATTTCTGATTATTTTAAACCTGATGATAATAAATGCTTTCTTTAATTGGAAATGTTAATTGTTTTAGCTTGAAGTAGAATTATAAAAGCTCTACCAAAATATTTTCGAGATCAACAAAATTGAAAATAATCTATAAAGTCTTTTTATAAATTCCCTTTTAATCTTTAAATGAGTATTCTGAACAATATTTATAGTATATAGTTAGTTCTTTTTTTAAAAAATATATTGCTGATACAATGTGTCTACTGAGAATCATTATTTGAAGCAAAATCAAATTATGCAATTTTTATGGTAGAACAAAGCATACTATCGCATGCCAGCCATTTCAGACAGCTTGCGTAAAAAAGTAAATTAATTGTGACATGATGATTTTCATTTTTCACATAAAATTTTATTGCTCATTCAAAAAATTCTTTCCTTCCATCCTATGCCAGTTTTTGTTAATGAAAATGAAATCATTTGATTGAATATGGTCATTTTTGTTATTGTAATGGTCATTCTTGCTGATTATAATGGTCATTTTTATGATTACAAAATAGTAATGAGAGAGATGTAAATTAATTTATTTGTTTTAAAGTCTAATCTTTTTTTTCTTTTTTACTTTAACAAAATCACTCAACCAATAGTTATAAAGGCCATACTTCAGATATTTTAGTTTTTCTTCAACTCTTCTAGGATTTGATTAAAAATGGACACGTTGCAATTAAAACCTAATTTACTCTCCTCTCCTATTTTCTTCTCGTAGTCCTTTTAATCATATAATAATTATAAGCTTTCCTCACTCATTATAGTATACTTGAAGATATATATATGTTCATACTATATGAAAGAAATTTATCGATCACAGAAAGAGAAATGTATGTTTGAAGGTATTCTAAAACTTGTATAATTTAAGCCTTCAATGATTTACAGGATAACTTTAGAGTTTTTTAAAGGTTAAGGTTAAAGGGATAAGAGGAAGATATTTGATCAAAAAGATTAAGCCATATTTTATTAAAATTCAAAAACTCAAAAATTCCCAATGTAAAAAGAATTTGCAATTCAGAATATTAGTAAGTAGTATTAGTAAAAAAGTGAAAATTAAATTAAAACAATTCAAAATTGCTCCTCAAATTAATCAGAGATCAGAAAAGTATTTTGATAATTTTTATTTAAAATCAAAAAAAATAGTAATTTTCTTTTTTATTTCGAGAAAGTCTTTTAAATCAAAATTTAAATCAAAATTAAATTAAATCAAAATATCAAATCAAAATTGGCAAACTTACTCATCGCTTTTTTTTAAATTAATTATCAAAAATATGAAAACCTACTTGGCTGCAACTCTTAGTACTGTCACATGGGGTCGTAGTTCATCCATTTGTTTAAAATAATGCACATTGTTGAATTTGGGTGCACTTACAGGCACTTCTTCTAAACTGATATCAATTCGTGCTACCGCCAAACGAATCAAATTGCGTTTATCCAATGCACCGATATAAAATGATTGAAAAATGCCATCTGTTAGTTTCAAACGGCGTGAAATATATAACTGAAATTTTAAACAAAATCATTTAAAGCATGAATAAACCTTCGGTTCTTCTAGAAAAGTACAAAATTTTTACACTACAAAAAATTCATAATGCTCTTTGGTATTTCAGAATTTTGAAATCCAATGTAGATTATTCAAATCCATTCCAAGCTTGTTATTTTTAGGATAACTTGAAATAATGTTAACTAAAGTCAGAACCTCTGCATAATGAATATTTCGTTTCTTCTTGTAGCTGAGTACAAAAGGTAAATCTGTTGAATTTGAAATAATTGATATATGAAGATCTGTTGAATTTGGCACATTTATCATTCTTATTTCTTTATCAAATAAAACCGCCGTTTCAGGGATAACATCATTCCGCAGCGTAGCATTATATATATCAGCGGAAAAAGACGGCGATGAACTAAAAGTATAATTTTAGCCTAATAAAATTTTATAAACACTTTTAGAACTTTTATTCAAATTGAATTAGATTAAAAGGTCTCTTAGTATAAAAGAAAGTTCGAGCAATGTTTTACGAATTATTTGTTTAAATTTAGAATATTTGAAATTTTAATAATTTCCTTGAAAGATTTCAATATCATACTTTCCTACAATGTTCACATTGATGATGAATATTCGTTGAGGTGTTATAGTTTCCACCATAACAGCTAATGATCGATCTTGCAGCTCCGTTATCGAATTTTTGATAGATAGCCTTGAAATTTGATCGAGATATTGAATTATTAGAATCAAACAAATCTTCCGCAAAATTTTTGAAATGATTTTAATTTTCGAAATTTTATTTTTTCCTATACTACTTTATTATAAGCACTGCAAAAAAATGATTCGCAAGACCTATTATCGATAATTTGAAAATAATGTGATTGATTTGAGATCGATAAGATGCAATGATCATCCCATTTACAATATCCATCTTGAACGAGATCCAAAATGAGCCATCCCAGTGGTGCATCCGATCGAACGGTGAAAATTTTTGGCTGCAAAGATAAATTTAAAACAATCGAATTTACAATTAAAGACAATTAAAAGTACTGCTTCTGACAAAAAAGTAGCAAAAGAGAAAAAGTGAGTTATGATATTGTTACGATATTGCAAATAACGCCTAATGCTACTCTTATCATCTATCAATTGATATGATTATTGATGATAAAATTTTTTAAGAATTTGCATATTAATATATGCTTAATTAACTTTAACTTTTAAGATAAAAATTACTAATGAGTGAAAAGGTAAAATAATTTTATATAGGATGATGATAATGATAACAGTGATAATGCGCAAATTGCCTTCTCGTTTGGATATGAAATAATTACAAATAATTATCTCATCCTATATAACATAAACAAGCAGTAAAATTTTTTCTTCAATCTTACTACTATTAGGTAGAAAATATTGAAAGCGCTTTTTTATCAAATTTATTTTGAACTATGAAATACAATGATAAGTGAAATAAAATTAATCATATCACAGATTATCACTTGATAACATAACTATTCAAATTATTACTAAATTATTGTAATTTTTTCCTTTTTTTGACTTTACATAATTTTATTAAGTTTATTAACTATTACTGTATTGTATTAATTCTTCTTAAATTGGGTGATAACATTTGGCTCTCTTCATGCTCATTCTATTTCTTACCTCAATTAGACACACTTGTTACGCTGTCCTGTTTGTTTTGCTCGATTGCATCAGCTATTCACAGCGGGTGCCTATTTAGGCCTCTCATAAATTACCTTCTAACCCTTTCTCCACCTCAATAGTATTCGATAATTTCATTCACTTCACTACTCAAGTAGTAAGAGATTTATATGTTTAACTGATAAATTGATTGATTGATTAATTGATAAGAATTTCATCGATCAATGAGCTCATTGAAGAATTTTTATGTTTATATCACTTTATTGTTAATTCATTCAATCGTTATTTGCATTAATTCAATTTCTACTTGAAAAAGCTGCAACATTTTACAACTAATAAAAAATGGATTTAAATTGAAATTTTTATGATCCATAAGATTATGTCGCTTTTTTTCACCCAAGTTTNTAATTCATTCAATCGTTATTTGCATTAATTCAATTTCTACTTGAAAAAGCTGCAACATTTTACAACTAATAAAAAATGGATTTAAATTGAAATTTTTATGATCCATAAGATTATGTCGCTTTTTTTCACCCAAGTTTAGCTATTTTTCTTTTAATGTCAAATAATTATTACTTGTCTATTTAATATTAGATAGGAATTCCTTTTTAAATTACAACAATGAGTAACTCCTCTAGTTTCTGGAAATGAATTTCAAATTTATAAAATCAATCAAGCGCAATTCTATTGTGCAAAATGGATTTCCAAATGGACAATCTTTACCAACAACAACTAGAGAGTTAGTTGATGATAGCACTTCGATACAACAATTATTATGATTGTGACGATGAAATGAAAATGAGAGGAAATAATTCAGTTCAAAATTTGAAGGAAGTGATGAAAATTTGAAGTAAGAGATCAAAATTACAATAGTTATGTGTTAATATGGCTTGTAGAAAGGATGAAAAACAACAACGGTGAATAATGTAGGAAAATCGGGGCAAATAAATAATGTTCAAATATTTTGTAAAATTTCATCACATTACGATTATTTTCTCTTCAATATGAAAGATTTGAGAAAAATTAGTTAACATTTAATTTTAAATTTTACAATTTTACATTTATACATTTTACATTTAATTTTAAATTTTATTTTATGAAATTTAAATTTCACTAATTTTTATATTATGAGATCAAAAGTTGCGACTGTTGAAAATGAAACTTTAAACTTTAGTGATGTGAATTTTCTTTCGCTCATCAACTTATTTACTCATTTATACTAATCATAATTTTTACTCTTAAACAATATGCATGTAGTCGATGAGTATTAATTAGATTAGACCATTTTTCCTTTTTTTCTCTCTCTCCCTCTCTCTCTCTCTTTCCCCTTTTATCCTTCTTGCATATGGTAATTTGCAGTAAATTGCTATCCCTTTGACCTCACCCTACAGGTAAATGTCAGATCAGTAACGGAGAAATAGTAAAAAGATTGGACCATTTCCAATATATTATATACATAATTAATGCTTTCTTAACATGCAAGAAGAGGAAGAATATCTTTTTAAAAGAAATACCGACATCTTATTCACTTTATCGGTCACTGATATTTAACAGCAAAAAAGTAAAATCAATAATGAAACAAACATCGATCATATACTTCTTTGTTTCTCATACCTCTAGAAAATTACACCTTGACAGAGTGAAGGGACAGATGACCGATACAATGATGAAAAATAAATCACTCAATGATATAGTTAGTATCGTCATTTTTTGTAATTTAATCAAATGCATTATTTTAATATTAAAAATATTTTGGTCAAAAATATGAATTCAAAATATGACGAAATATTTCCGCTATACTATTTACTAATATAATATCATTCATACTTCATTGTTGTTATTATATTTTTTATATAATAAATTAAAATTTGTTAGTAAATTTTTTGTCACAAATTATGCGGCGAGCTTTTTTTAATTTTCAATCATAAATTTAATGTGAAATTTCGAAATTCCAACCCTTATTTTTTTAACTTAGAATGAAAATTTTTGAATTATTGGTTCACATTTAATAGCTTTTCAAAAAAAAGAGGAAAAAAATGAAATGGATATTTTTGATGGATGGAATTGATGATATTCTGAAATGAAATGAAATGAAATGAAATATCAGATAGATTCATTGAAAATACCTTTATCGTCGTTGGTGGTTTTATTTTTTGAGCTTAATAAACTATATTTGAATTATTAGCAATAAACTATACCGATAGGATTGTAATCAGTTAAGAAATGAGTACAACAATTTCAAGAAGTAAGTAATCTTTAAAAATCTCCAACAACTAAATTCTTCAAATCACTTATTTAAGTATCATCAAATTTTGTGCTATGCAATAACGATACAATCATTTCATTATCAATGATATCAGAATAAGTAATTAGTGCTTATCAAGATAATAAATATTCCGAAGATCCGATGTTATCTTTTAGAAATTTAATTTTAAAAAGGAAAGAAAAAATTATTACCTTATTTTGATAACATCCGCCATTTGGTAGCAAATAAATTATATGTTGCAGAAGAAATAAATGCAAAAAATGTAGCATTTTTTGTTGTTGTTGTTGTTGTTTTATTCTAAGTGGAATAAATTTGTGATATGAAATGTGACATAATTAAATGGCAGTATCAGGTTGATAATAATAGTATCGGTGATAGAAATAGCAAATTTTTGCAATTCGACAACCACAAACATAATTAGAAGATGAAATAAATTTGGTAGGAAAAAAAGTAATAGCAGTGGATTTATGGCAGAATAATGCGTCAAGGCACCATATAATCCATAACCGAAATAAAATAATTCCACTTCAAGAAAACAGAAAATCCTGAAATTGCATCGTTTTTTTTAATTATATGAATTTACTACTTTTTTCCCGAAGATGTCTTATTCAAATGAACTAAACTATGTACTTTATATTGGAGAGAGAGAGAGGGAGAGGTAGCAAAATTAAGAAATATTGATAGATACCGTCTGTTGCTTTTAGAATCTGAATATGCAATTAAGAAATCCGGAAAGAAATGGCTATTAGAGTAACGCAATAAATTAAATCGGATTTTTCTTATATTATATAGCCAATTTAAGTTTTAACATGGCCAATAAATAAAATGAAGCTAAGATTTAAACCAGAAAGTGAAGAAGAGGAAGATGTCACCGGTAATTTTTTGAATTCTTGTGTTGACAGCAATGAAATAGATTATAGTAAACGAAGGAAGTTATGATAAGCCGTATATATACAAGGAAAACAAAACAAATAAACATATGCTAGAAATTCGATCCTAAATTAGTTAGAAAAATGTGTAAGAGGTCGAAGTTTAGGACAATCAGAGAAAATAGTGGTCTAAGATATGCGACCGATTTTATGAAGATGTTTTAGCTATATATAGATCTTGTACTTGAATAAAATATCCTCATATAAGTGAAAATTGTTATTGATGATGATTTCAAGAAAACCGAAAAAAAATAAATGAATTGAAAGATTCAATGAATAAAAGTGAAAATGAAATTTTACCTTACAACTGTTACCATAAATGAATAATAATAATTTATAAGAAATGAAGAAAAAGATAAAGAGCAATTTTCAAAATCTTTCCAACCATAAATCACATTAATGTCATAAATTTCAGAAATAACAAAGTTGTTTGTCAACAATCGGAGATATTCAGAAGATAAATTTGAAATTTATTTATTCAAAGGTAGCCTAGAATGTAGCCTAGGACATGAAATTGGCTTGGAATAAATGAATGAATTGAATGCCTATGTGGTCAGCAGAGGTAGAAGGAAAGGAGGAGCTATTGGATGACAATGGTCCTGCCAATAGATACTAACGGATAGAGTGGACTTGACTTCTCTGCGCTACAATCCTCTCTCCCTTTCCGGACATTATTTCATTAGCCATTACTTATACTTCAAAACTCATCCCTAATATCACATTTTCTACCTTTCTTTATAGAAGCAATCAAATATCATAAAATTTTTAAAGATAGAATTACAAGATGACCTTTCAACTTCCCGATAATAATGAATTCTAAAAGCAGATATCGATATATCATGACGATAAGAAATAATGCTTGCTTGTTGTAGTAAATTAAAATCTTATTAAGGTTTAAATAAATAAGTAGCACTAAATGTGGCACTTAGATATGTTGAGAGATAATGTATGCTTAAACTAGAAATCTTGAGACAATAAATTCGGAGTTAAACCTATCATCATTTAAAACTAAACTAAATTCTGCTAAATAAAAAGATACCAAAAAATTTTTGAACTTATAGATTAGCCTCGAAAAATGCTCTTAGCAATTCTTCATGTTTCAATAATTTTCAAATTTCATCATAATTTCATTATCATTCTACTTTTACTTGATATTAGCTTTCAAGATCTATCAACAATTCATAACTAATTCAAACATTTGAAAATTATTTTCTCACAAAATTGTATTCACTGATAGAATGAACTCTGTTGCCCTTTCATAAGTACTGATTATTGAAGAAAAAGGTAACTTACATTAATAAATTTCACCTTTCTGCCTACAACACTGAATTAAACAATTATAATGTATAAATAATCGTTCACACTTATCTTTTTTACAAAGCAATTAATCAAGAAAGCAATTTTTAATCTTAAAAATAATATTTCTATTCTTTTTCAAATTTATCATTATTTTGCTATCAAGTAATTCATCCACTAAGTTAGTTACATGTGATAATCGTTATCTTCTCTGATAAGATAATTGTGCAATACACTAAGTTACATGTGATAATTGCTATCTTCTCTGATAAGATAATTGTGAAATCCACTAAGTTACATGTGATAATTGCTGTCTTCTCTGATTACATAATTGTTCAATCACTAAGTTACATGTGATAATTGCTTTCTTCTCTGATAAGATAATTATAGGTTTTGATTAAGCATATTTTGCTCAATTCCAACTTTTCCACTATTTTTTTTCTTAAATTAGTATATTTAAAATTTCGATCATTTATAGTATCCAAAGCAAAACATTGATTTTGGTTAAGAAAGTGTATAAATGAAAAGAAACTGAAAAAGAGAGAAAACTAACCATGAAAAGAGAAAGAAAGTAAATGATGTGGAAATCAGATACCTTTTAAATGTTACTTTAGGAAATTTTTCGTTGAAAGTATTATGCGAAAAGTTTGAAATTTTATTTTAGTACTATTCTGTGGTATGATAATTTCAACAAAATTGATATTAACGCAGAATTTTCTCCTTTAAACATATCATCCAATATAAAAGCATAAAGTTTAGTGTGGGAAAATTTCAACAACAAAACTTTTGAATAATATTGAAGAGCTGGATTTGAAATTGAAATTGTTGCACTCAGTTGAAATAGGCTAATTTTCAAGATTGATAAATTCGAACAGATCATTTCTTTTGTTTCAAAAGTATTATTCTGATATGATAATTTCAACAAAATGAATCATCAACAAAAATTTTCTCCTTTAACATCATGTATGTGAAGTTTTAGTTGAATTTAACGAAAGCAAAGAGATTTAAATTGAGCTGTCATAGAAAGGAGAGATTAAAATTTCAGCATGAAAACTAGCAATGGAGAGAATGAACGGATATACATATATATAGCATATTTATATAAATAAATAATTGAAGGAGAAAATTTCAACTCATAAACTAAAATCAGCAACAGTTATAGAGAAGCATTAATTCATATTGGTTTAGTTAATTGTAATATTTGATAATGCTTTTGCTTACTTTAAATTAATAATGCTTGTTTTAAATTAATATAATAATATAGCTTACAACTATTTAATAATAATTTTTTTGTTTCAAAATTTTTTTATTAAAATAATGATGGCAAATTTAAAAACGATCTATTGCAAGGAGTGAAAAAAGATATTAAGGTTGAGAAATTGAACAAGAAAGTAACTCTGATTGAACTGACAGAAACAATTTGAAAGTTAGTTTTAGTATGAAAATTGAAAACTGAGCTTAAATTTAATCTCAAATTCTAAGAATGCAATCTCTTTAGCTGTCAACTTTCATTTTAAATATTTTGCTTGAAATGGTATAAACTATCATATGTTTTCCTCATTCATCTATTCATAATATATTATATTCCTATTCGTAAACTAAATACTATTAAATTCGATCTGTTCACTCTTCCATATTTAGCATTAAATTTCTTTCATTATTTAATTAATGCAAAGATGATATTATTAGCGATCCCATATGTATATATTTGTTACAAAGAGTTTTTTATCGCTGCAAGTTTTACAAGTCTATCATAGTCATAAATTAATTAGGCTGTTGCGATACATTTGCTGACAAAGAGTGTCACATCATTTATCATTACATATATCTATCATAGGGGAAAGCATTCATTGCTGCCAACTTCCATTTTTTTTTCTTTCTTTGAGAATTGAGAAAATGATTCTCTCTTACTTAATGCATTCATTATTTTAATCATTTACAGAGAATTAGATAATTAGTTGACATCAATGAAAAAAAATCCCTACTACTGACACCTTTATTTTTGCTGAATAGAATTAAAATTATAAAAGCTGCGGTATAAGATCAAGCAGAAATTTCCGAAGAGATCATCGGGAAAAATAACGTCATGATCCTTTAAAGGAAGACTTCCTGATTACTATCGATCACAACAATTCAATTTGATATTATCATTGAACTTTAATTTTCTTAGCAAAAATGAACTTTTCAATTGACTTTAGAATCCATGTTCTATTTTGAAAAGAATTCAATTTTTTTTTAGATTTATAACGATCATTTCAAGGAAAAACATTTTAGAGATTAGCTATGTAGCAATAATTAATAGCAATGCACGGTGGAAGCAATTTTTAAGTTTCGTTATCAATATTTCAACATTGTAATAATATAGAATACAAAGTATAAGTTCTTTTATCAGGTAATTAGACGCTTGTATGATCTGAGTATTAATATTCTATATTCTAAATATGCCTATAAGGCTAACCATTTAACCTACTAATTATACTATTCGCAGCTGTCTTTAAAAGAAATAGTATTAGGAAAGATGAAAAGATAATGAAATATATGTATATACTTAAAATTATGATGAACTAATCAAAAGTAACTGACTCTTTATGACTTCTATTTAGCTGTTTACTATTTTAATAAGTATCAATTGCAGAAGCAAAAAAAAGTACAACAATATATTGAAATGTAAAATGAAGTATGATATCTTTAATTTTTCTTTTTTTTATTCAACACATATAATTAATTAATTAATACGATTTAAAATTATCATAACAAATCGCTTTCAAATTTTAACAATCCTAACTGGACAGGTCATTTTGCATTTCAAATTTCTTTGACAAAGATAACTTCAAAAGAAAGAAAAATCAATCATTACGATAAGTGCAAATAAAAGCATTTGGAATGAAAGTTTGAAGTTATAATGAAAATTGAAATAACTTATTTCCAATCTATTTTCTGCAATTTACTTTGAAAGAAAAAGTTGCTGTGAATTAATGTGAATGATACGAAACAAAGATTTAAAAAAAACTGCTAATTAAAAGTGTATCGATTTTTCCACCTAATTTTTGATTAAGTTAAATAAGAAATTTCGTGCGATATAAAATTCTTTAGAGACATTAAAGAAGACCATTTGAACCAATTCAATGGGTATATACTTAGTGACAGCTGTAAAAAGAGAAAAAAGAATATTGAGAATATTTAAATTATAAAATAGCGCTATATCTATATTTAGTGACCAGAATGAAGTAAAGTAGAAGTAACCAAGTGAAATGTGGCTGGCATGAGAAATGACGGATTAAAAAAAATGACTGCAAGGAATAGAGAGATATTTAAGCAAATGTGATAGTAGGCACAAAAATTGTGAATTCAAAAAGAGGAGACAGAGCGAGGGTCGTTGAAGAAAAATGCCTTATTTTATATAAGCTCATTCAAAGTAGGTATTCGTTCGTCGGGGGTTCCTTCCTACCAAGCTAGTCGAAAAGTGGATAAATAAAATGTAATGGAAAATATTAATAATAGACAATCAAAAATAATGATAGTGAATATAAGGATGCATAATGGATTGGTCATAATTGATGTATCTTCTGGTACCATCTAAATATTTTGAGAGTGACAGAGAAGAGTTTTATTAAATATTGGTTAAAGATGAAATGATTTGATCTATCCATATAAAATCGTTAAAAAAGTAAGCCATGTTATTTGATCAGAACGAGATCAGAATATTTTGGAGATAAAACAAAAATATTTCACTTGTAGTAATTTTGTAAGTTATCATTTTCTATTTGGATAATTTCACTTGTCTAGTAGTAATTTTCATGATAAACGATCAACTATCATTATAATAGATGATAGTTGGGAATTAGATCTGACAGAAATATTAATCATTATCATTTATGCTTATCTTCTTTTATAACTAATCAAAACTATGCAATTTGAACAATATGCTAAGAGAATCATTTAATGAAGTCTAGTCTAATCAACTACTTTTATATATGTTATCATTTGATAGCTAATCATTCAAGTTAACTGACCATTTGCCTAAGCTTTGATGATCTCATATGCCAGAATATCTTTGATGATCTCATATGATCGTTTCCGTATTATGATGAATTTATTGATTACTTTTTGCAGAAAATATTTTCTAGTGTCTTGGCTTATATAGGCATATATTTTTTTGCTCTTTCTTTTTCTCTCCTTCCTTACACAAATTATTTTCGATTCTTTTCTCTCTACTTTCTTAGCAACAATTAGATTTTAAATGAAACAATTAGATTTTAAATGCTTCACACCACCCATTTCCTCTTATACTTCCTTCAATTGATTAGGCAAAAAAACCATATCCCATCTGAAGTTTATCATAAAGATAATTTTCCACTTCATAATTTATAATATTATTGGGAAAAAGTTAACATCAACGAATTAATTATTTCAGAGATAAATGCTTACACATCCTCTCACATCCCGTATGGTTAACAATTACGAATCTTTGTAGGCCTAATTCATTCAATCTCACTGCTAATTTTAATTTTAGATAAGGAAGTTTAGATAGGAAAAAAAAACTAATTTTAGATAAGGAAATTTTGAATACTTAAAATTGTATCCTTAAATTTCACATTTTTCTTAAATTTAAAATTAACATTTTAAAGCGAAAATGAACCGAAAATAAAAATGTGCAAGTTCTACTGTTATTTTGCAAAATTTAAAGAAAGCTCTGTTTTTAGAGAAATAATCGCTTATTTCTTCTAAGACAAAAGATACACATCTAGGAATAATGATAAACAAGAAATGGAAACAATAAAGCAATAGCTGCTAATAACGGATTAGTTAAAGTAGCATTAAATTAGAGGCATATTTGCTCGATATGTATGAATATATCGAAATTCAAAATGTAAAAAATAAACATCCAAGAAATATAGAAGATAGGCAATTGAAACAAAGGACTGAATATAAAATAATAAACAAACAATCAAAAAATTTACCAAAAAGGATACATGTGGAAAAGTATAGTTTAAGTGAAGTTTTGACTCTTTCCAGTCAAAACTATGCTTTTCCACATGCATCCTTTTTAAATTCACTTATCTATTTTTATTACTGATATGCAAATTATTCAGAGAATTTTCAATAAAAACTAAAGTTGAAATGTCATGCAAATGATGAAATGTTTCACAAGCTTTATTCACAAATTTAATGCAGCATAGAAAATTGAAAAGGATCTGGAAGGCAAAAGATTCGACAATATGTAAAATAACATCAAATAAAATACTTTCATAGTAACTGTAGGAATGAATTTAAAACGACAGCTACAAAATCNTATTCACAAATTTAATGCAGCATAGAAAATTGAAAAGGATCTGGAAGGCAAAAGATTCGACAATATGTAAAATAACATCAAATAAAATACTTTCATAGTAACTGTAGGAATGAATTTAAAACGACAGCTACAAAATCATTAGAGAACTGAAATAGAATCTATATTTGTTTTCAGGGTGTAATCAACATTATTTAAATCCACACATTTTACCATAAACTAATTTCAACAGTAATTAAATCGTCATGAATTTCCTTTCCAGCAAAAAGTACCATCGGAATAAACCTCCTTAAAATGAAGAAAATTAAAATTGAAAAAATCTATTATTTGCTCCATCAAAATAAAAGATTTGAATTGATGAATATATATTCTTTCTATGCATTCTATATAATGTTCAAAACTTTTCTACAAAATACTGACACACTCGTTGAAGCTTGGTATGTGCTTTTTCTTTTTCAAATTTTCAAATAAATCTACCTAACAACCAAGTTTGTGATCATTGGCATGATAATAATGAATACCGTGACAAACTCTACCGTTTATTTGAATAAGAAGAACTCCCCTTACCTTTTTCCAAATAGGAATTCGACTTTTCAAATAATCTATTCCTCTCTCAGTGGCTCGAAATGCATCTTGTCTATGAGGTGCACTTACTGCCATTATTACCGATGCTTCTCCAACAAAAACTTCCCTGAAATAGACATACGAAATGTCACGATAAAAGTAGCCAGAAAGAGAAAAGCAGACAAGTACGAAAAGAAAACATCAATTTCTTAAAGCATAAACATAACGGCGTGGTCAATCGTCGTCAGTTATTTATGATTTCAAGACAATTTTGTGACCAATCATAATTTATTCTGGTTCAGGAAAAAACCAAGTGGGAGCCATTCACAAATTCCACGCCCTGCTCTTAGATGTAAATATAAAGACTTACCCTACTTTATGAATCAACGCAATTCTGTCAACTGAAGGGTAACTTTCTCGTAACTCATTGCACAACTTATCTAACTCCTTATATACCATTTCATCGTATGCCTCAAATTCTAACCGAACAACCTGTTTATCATTAAAATTATCCCTTGTTGTTCCTACAAGGAAAATTATAAAGGAATTTTATACCAACTTTTAATTGTGAAAAGTAATGAAGTGGCAAACTGGCAATATAATGTAAAAACAACTACATTATTAAAAGCGATGAAATACTTAATCTTTACAATGATCATATCATATTCTCTTTTCTAATGCTATAATTGACACACACAAATCTTCTTAATATGGATCACATCAGACACAAACAGAACAATAAAAAGAAACTAATAATAAACAAACAAAAACAAAACAGTCAAATAACAAATAGAACTATTTCAATTCAACATCAAATATTCCGAAAGAAAAGAAAGAACTAGAAATCCAAAATTAGAAATCATAGTTAAAAAACAATATATTAACATTAAAATATCCACAAATAATAAAGTAAATGGCTATTGCCAATATGATATATCAGAAATGTTTTGTACTACTAACCCAAAAATATCGATATACCGCCACTTTTTGGTTTATTAACAAATTTAAATGCGTACGATAATTGAAGTTCATCAGCTTGAATCAACAATAAATTTTTGGATAGCTTTGAAAGCATCTAAAACAAAGGAAATTCTTATAACATTTCAATTAAATTCATTATTTAAGTCTAAGTCCCTCTACGTTTTAAATTTAGCTCTAAACTTTCTAATTTCAATTCCAAAGTCGAAATTTATTTAAAAATGAGAAAAGAAATCATATAAAAGTTCTTAAAACATTAATAATAGTAATTAAGAATAACTGAAATTCACCGTTTTCACTTCTAATTCACTGGAAAATCCTTGAGTATTTCCATCAACAAAAACAATGGCTGATGAATGACGAGCGAGATTGTAAGCATTAGCTAAATGATTCCTGTATGAGGGCCAAATAATTTCTTCCATGTATCTGAAATTCGATGAGATGATAATTTAAAAAATATTTATTTAGCAATTGAATATCAACCATTTGTTTGTTAGGATGTCTATTTAAATACTTCAGGATGTCTCGGAATCAATCTTATCGCCATAACCCGATCCTCTAACTTAACTATGAATAACTATTATCATAATCATCAGAAGTAACTTGCTAGTCACTGCATGAATGGACGAATTTTGGACAGTATCTGATGTAAACTGATTTAAGATACCGCCGCTAAATAATATTTGAACCCACCGAGTAGACTATGTTATCCAGTAAGTCAATAATTGAGGAGTTAAGAAGTTGGTTTTATGAAAAGAAAAGAGAGAAAAAGTGGCCTAAAGTCAGGTCCAGATAGTAATCTTTAAAAGACCGAAAGTGAATCAATTATTTTCCAATTTCTTTAGATCAAAACGCAATTTCCCTTCAAAAATTTTGAAAATCCAAATTGTTCTTGCAGTCTCACAAAGTGAAATTGACAAACACAAGACTTCAACAGATTTAAATCCTAAAAATGAGTGGAAAAAATACCCAGATAAGTCCGCATGGTCATATTCCCGATCTGCACGTCTTTGTTCGCATAAATTATGATTTAATGTAATAAAAATAGATCGGTGTAGCAGCTCGCGCAAACTGTCGATTTCCAGAATCAAGCTCCCTTCAACAATTACAAAATCGTTCGCAACAATCGCTTTTTGTAAACTCAACAGGAATTTAACCGTGTTCAACTGAAAGGAATTATAAATGGAAAGTAAAAACTAAGTCATCAGCCTATTCCCGACTTACAGAGCTGAAGCAGAAACGCTTTGATTTATTTCTCATTAAACCTTACAAAAAGATTCGAGAGATTTTTCAAAATTCTTTCGCCATGAAATTCAATATTATCGATAAGAGTTATGATCTTTAAAATTTATGATTTTAAGTTAATATGGTATTATTTATTTCAAAAATAACCGTATTTTAACATTAATTGAAAAAAAAAGAGAGCATCACGATGGCATTTTTGGAAATTTTCTGAAAATTTTTATATGAAAATTGATATATCAGACAAATTTCTACTTAATGTTAAAATTATTCTGAAGTTTCGTTCCATAGTTCATTATGAGAAATGTAGAAATAAATGAACTAAACCGAATTTAAACATACCGCTTTTATTGTATCATAGTTATAAAATATGATTTTTGGATTTGCGCGGCTTACAACACGTTCCAGTTGTTCCTCTGGATAATAGAATACATCTTGACAAAGCACTGCTACTCGCATACCTTCGTTAATCAACTTAAAACATAACTTTCTGTGTAAACAGAGAATTACAGAAAAAAAATGTTGTATTTAAATTCTAATCTTATTTGTAGTGTAGCTTAAATCACATGCATCATTTTTAACTGCCTGATCAAATGAGTGAGTAGCACCAAATTATAGTAAATTTTAGTAAATAATTTAATTTCTTTTCACTGTTCTTGAGAAACTGTAGTCTCAATTACTCTCTATCTTACCTCTAATATGAGCTGGAAAGAATCAAGAAATATAGCCTAAACAACTTTAAGTAGACAATAGTAATTGCTCTTAGAATATAATCGAAAAAAATCTGTCACAAATCTTACGGCAGTGGATAACGTTTTTGAAAATGTTGTTTTACCGCTATTTGAACATCCAGCAATACCCAAGACATAAGCACCATTATTTGTTTTTTCATTATTCATTTCATATTGTCTTGGCCAACTTATAAAATCTTTCAAGATTTGTGCAACTGAAATGTAAACTGAAAATTTGAGGAAAAATTCAAGACCTAATTTAATAAATGAATTCAACAGAAGCAAAAAATAAAACATCCCTTAGAGCTATACGCTAATGCTAAAATAAGTAGGAAATACAGCAGCATAAGAAACGAATTCCTATTAATGACGCCGTTCAAATGTACAAATTACAACATTAGAATGTGCAAGCGTTTTATTGTAGCTTGACGAAAATACTTACTCGATTGGGTAGCAGGAGTTGACTGAAGCATAACTTCATTAATTAGATTAGGAGTGACATTAATTACCAATTCAATCTTTTAAACAAAGAAGATAATGAAAGGAACATATCATTACATATACAAACATTAATTCGATGTATCACAATTTACTGGATAACTGAAAATAAACAATAAAATATAGAAATTTAGAAATTGAGTAATGCGATAGGATCTTGGCAATTCTATCACCAATACAAAATTAGATTCAGTTTCAGAAGAACTAAATTTTCTCTCCCATTAAAGAGTCTGGAAATCAAAAGCAAACGATTTGAAAAAAGTAAGTTCAATCTCAGGTAGGAATAGTAAAGAAAATCTTAGACTAACTTACAACTCTGCTAATTTTGCATTCGCAAGCATATCATTAATGCTTTATTAGGCATTTCATTAAAAACAAAAATAATCCATAATGCTTCCGGCCGTTAAAACAGCTGAATATCCATTTGAATAAACCTTATTTTCTGAACAACTTTAGTAACAAAAATATTTTTATTGATGAATTCACTTTCAATAATATAATAAATATTTCGAAATATATTTTGAGCTAATAAAAAGCAAAACGAAAAGAAAAAATGCATTATTTTGCGACAAATGAGTAACAATTATTTAAACATAACAGTAATTATTTAAACAAAACATAATTAAAGAAATAAACAAAAGAAATAAATGAATCAGTGTATCGAAATGGATGAAACACATAAATAAATTAAAAAGCTATAAAACGAAACATTGCAACATTTAAACAAAATAAACATGTCTTCAAGATAAAAGCCTCTGTCGTATTTAATGTTGTATTACTGCTTTTCTTTGTTAAAAGGAAAAAATTGATATTTGGCAAAGTTAGACGTAAATGATTCAAAACATCGATGTAAGCGAAATTTTGGAAGTTATTAGAACAGGATATTGTAGTTGAAGGAAAACTAATCACTCATAACTTCGGCAAATATGACAAAGAAGAGATCTTAAGATAATTCGGTGTTGACAGAAAAAAATTATTAACAAGAAGAAAAGATCAATATCAAAGACGAGAAGTAAAATCTGCTTGAACAAGTGATTTAAACACACCAAATGTTAATTACTGAAAAATTTAAGATTAAGTAGGTAAGCTCAAGGAAGATTTGAAAATGTTTTAATTCAAAGACTACCATTTAACTAATCAAAAAAATAAAAGAATGGTATGATGACTGGCTGGCTCTTTCAAGATATTCACACACGAACAAATATATCATGCAGTTACAACAACATGGAATGCATCCCGAAAACAAGAAAGTTGTCTTATGATGATCTAAGCAGATAAAGCAAAAAGTTACAAAATCACCAAGCTAAATATTTTGTATTTCCAAATATTGCTAATTCTTCCAACAATCTTTGAACCACCATAGTTTAAAAGGAAAGAAAAAGAGCTTAACAAACAAATATTTACATTTTTTACAGCCTTATTTCGATGAGGATTTGGTTCTTCGAAATGAATTCGGAATGGAATTAATTCCATTCCTGCAAATTATGTGATTCAGGAATTAAACTTATAAAGTTACATAAGGAGCATTGATGTCGATCTTCTCTACTGTTTAGTTATTATAATTAAATATAAATATTTTAATTCGATATTCTATCACAATTAAACATTTTGTGGATAAATGAATAATCCAGTGTTGAATTCAAGGAAAAACACTATACAAGTGATGAAGTAGCAATTTTCTTTTAATACGATGAGTTAAATTTCAATTTCAAATCCAACTTACCAATGTAGAAATGTTATCGGAAAATAATCTGTTATGAAATTTCAAGTTCTGAAAAATCACATTGTTTGGCAAATGCTTTGCTTATCAATCAAGTTCTTCTTTTAATTCCAAATACTAACTCCGGCCTAATGAACAAAACTGAATAATTCTGAATTAATTCTGAAAAACAAATTTTAATTAGGTATAAAGCTATTTACTTGTTTTGGAATTAATGATTATGAATAAAATAATAAAAACCAATTGACACAGACATCATTGAAAGTGATAACGATTAAGTAATAGTAGCGATTAATAGCAGAGTAAATCAGAGATGGTAGCTAAAGGAATGTGACTTATTGATTAGATCCTAGATATAAAGTTACCTGAGCAATGAGACTTCAAAGAATTAAGTTTAAAAACACGCTAACTATGACAACATCCATTTTCATTAAAATGTGAAAGAAAAATATTATAACTTAGAAGTCTGACCACTTAAATGGACATTGCTGAATACTGTTGATAGCTCTTCACTGAACTATGGGAAATCAGTATCATTAGTTGATGAAAAGTCAGTGTCATCGGATGATGAAAATTCAGCATCAACTATAAGAACAATGATTATAGAATACCACAGATGTCAAATTATTAAAAATTTGCACTAAAAATTTCTGATGAGTTTATTAATAAGATGAGCAATGAATTTTCTCATTATTTATTGTTGACAACTATTAATGACCTTACAGTCGCTTACTGTAATTTTGTGATTTATGCATTATAATCCTTAAGCATGATCTTAGTTTTCCTATAATGATGAACCGTAGGAGATAATTTGTAAAACTCACGAGAGGCTGGTAACTGATTCTTTCTGTTTCTTTTCAGTACATCAATCTAAAAATATTACAGATACTAGAAAATTCTTCTATAAAGAAAGTTCTAATAAAAAATTTCCGGAATCCTTTATGAAATTAACCTTTAAAGGACTTTCATTCTCGCATCCATCACTAAAATCAGAAAACTCATCAAAATTCATTGAATAGTTGCAAGACTTCAGATTCTCCTTTCTTTCAACTCCATTTCCCACATCCATTTCAGCATGTAACACATATCCACGATCTAAAATGACGGTTTGCCTAAAAAATTTTTTGGATCTTTCGAAAATTTTCTAAAATGTACGATTTTTTTTTATAGGTGCGAAATAAAATGACCAAAAATACTTACCTGAAAAACGAAATGATCTGCTGCGAGATAAGGACACTGATCTTCGCTTCTGTAACAAGTTCATTTAAAAATTGAAAACATCTAAAAAATTAAAAAGGATAAATTCCATTACAAAAAATATACTAAAGAGGTTGAAAGGATAACTTTGTCAACGAATAGGATTACCTTTGATAAAAATGTATTCGAAACTTCATCTTCGCTGGAATCGGAAAATTCATCTCCAATAATAGGTGGACCAGCTTCAACAGAACCAAGTTCCTTTCGTTTATAATTATTAGGACCTAAATACAGTGACTGGATACATAAAAGAAAAGAAATTCTGGGAGAAATGTCTTACGATATACGAAGAATGCTGCTGATCTTTTCAGTAATGCTCGCAATTGACTAAGTAACATTTCCATTTGTCAGCAAAATTAATGCTGCTATTCACCAGTCCTACATCTTTACCTCTTCAAAAAATATAAAGAAACTGATAAACATGTAAACATTCGCTGTATCAGTTAAGAAAGATAGTGCAAAATAACCTTGATATCCAGAAATGGTCGACGGGTCATTATTTTTCATCTCTACCTGTAAATAATACACAAGACATTTTAGAATCAGCTTCTCCTAATGGGGTTATCATTAAGTGCTAAATATAGTGATGTACTTTCAAGTAAACCATACAAATAAAAACTTTTGTTGTCTATGATATGAATAAGTAAACGCCAAATACATACTTCCAGTGAGAGATTCCAAGATTTCCATTTTGCTGTCTAATAGGCTAGTTTTTATTTTTTCTTCACTTCTTTTTATCTACTTGTCCTTTTACAAAAGGAAAATACGCTATTGTACAAGGCAAAAAATAATTAATTCTTAGAATTAATTAATGAAATTTTTCGGACTTATAGCAAACAAAAAAAAGCCTTCCGTGAACTTCGAAAAAATGACCAATCAAATAATTGAAAACAATCTTAGTGTTAATTAAAACTAATTATGGCGAAAACTGGAAAAAATAGCATGAGTTAATGGACAAACCAGATAACTTTTTGCGAAGCTTCTTTGATTTACAGTCTTCTCAAGCTTTTTAATACGAGCGCATAAACTGAAATGAAAGAAGTCAAGTTTTATAATCTGTTAGATTGTATAGAGAAATCAAGAGATAACTGAAAACATTGTGTAAGGAATTAAAGTGCAATTAAAAATTGGGGTAAAAACATATGGAGGAGAAAGTAATTCCAGAACAGAATTTAGTTTTATATACGATTGAGAAAGCTTTAATTAGATAAATAAGAAGTGCCATTTTCCTGCATTCTTGAATTATAGTAATAAAATAAGGCATGATCTAAACAGCGAAGAAAATAGCAAACAAACTGAAAAATTCCTATAAAAGATAGCTTTGCAGAGAAAAATTACTTCTTCGAGCTAAACTTTTTCACAGCATCCGGAGGTAAACCTGCAGTTTTCAAGAAATGTTCCAAAATTATACTTGCACCATCCTTCTCTTCACGTATTTTCAAAATTGACCTATATACAAGTATTAAAAGAAAATGAAAAATAGAAAAAAGACATTCAATGTAATGTATTAGATTGAAGACCGAATAATGCCTGTATATTACAGGCATCATTCGAATACTTGAACATTACTTAATTACTTGTTAATTAATTACTTGAACATCATTCGATCTTCAATCTTCGACAATCAAAGTTCTATAAAGTTTTTTTTAAGAAATTTCTCTATAGCACGCTTGTAAGTTATTCCATAATGGGCATTTTTTCGAATTTATTTAGCATATTTTAGTTTCTTAAATTCAAAATAATAATTTAGACAACTAGAAAATTGTTTTCTTTCTTTTCATTATCTTCAAACAATGAAATATTCAAGTAATTACTCCACAAAAATAGGATCATTGAAATCAGCAACTCTCGTTATCTTTTATTTTTTCATTATTTAACTTTAATTATTTTTGTAAGGATGGAACGATTGACTGCGAAATATGCAAACCTTCTGTCCAGTTTACGTTGTTTATTTTTGAAGTATTCGTTGAGACGTGCCTCAACAGCGAGAGCAAAATCACGATTATTCTCTACACCAACCATCCGGTATGCTTCCTTTCGCAGCTCGTCTCTAGTTGTCATCATAAATATTTGCGCCAGTGAATCAGCCAAAGTACCAGCTGGCTAAAAAATTAAGTGAAAAGTATGGCGAAATTACAGAACCTTTCCTCGGAAAATGAAAAATCAAATAAACAGAATGTTTTATGATCCATTCTCGTTCCAAAATAGTTCGTTGTATTCCAACAAATCTTCAAATCGAGAATAGAAATTTTACTTCGGTCTTAAGAGAAAAATATTTGTTTCAGTTTGTCGTGAGACTTGTTACAAATATCTGCTGGATAATTTGCACCAGTCATTTTATTTTCAAATATCTTCCTAACCTATGATCTGTAACAGAAAAAAAGCAATAGCTTTTTAGATTTAAAACAATATGTAATCAGTCAAACTTCTAATTTCCTACTTCCGAATGAATGCTTTTTTTCCTTTGGTGACATCTGTTATGCGTGATCATTTTAAAAAAATTGTGCGACTACTCGTTGAAAACTATATCATTTTATTAAAGGATTTCCGTTGTTCCCTGAACGTTTAAGATATTTGATAATACAACGAAAATATCAGTAGATCAATCATCCCAAAGTAGTGACTTACCGTTTCTAGATCGACTTCTTTAAACTCCATAACAATTCTGAACCGGAAATCCTGTAAAACTATTATCTTGGGAAAATGCTAGTGAACTGATGTACCAACTTATCAACGAAACAGCAACATTGACTACAAGAGAACCGCAAAGGCCTTAGTGAACGAGTGAAGTCATCAAAGGCAGTGCTAAGAAAACAATACATAGATATAAACCTAATACCTTCGAGCATTGCCATCAATGATGCATAAAATTTCAGTCGTAAGCTAGTTTTACACTATAAACACAGTACGAGGAATACTACCGATATTACTGCTTTAAAAAGGTCACTATACTACATAAATCATTGAAATGTTAATCCTCATTTTACATTCAGTATGGCGTGCGTTCTACTTTCTTTGAAAAATCCACTAAAAATATTATTCCACTGTAAGTGAAATATCTTTATTCGAAAGAAAAATAAAAACAATCCAAAAGTTCAATTACACAGCGAGGTTACTAAGCAAACAATTCAAAACAGAAAGATTCGGAACGACGACTGTCATTTGATTTTGGAAGGAATCGATCGGAAATCCATCGACTCCAAAATCAAACGAAAAATCGACATATCCGAAAATGCAGTGAGATTTCCAGGGAGATAATTACATTTCTGCATTATGCAATTTTTCTGTACTTTAGAAATCGAAATCACATCCATCCTGTTCCTCAAAGTCATTTACAATATGACGTTTACGGTTACCTGGAATATGTTCAATCAAATATACACTTTTTGAATTCGATTTTGCCTATGGATAGAAAATAAAATTACGGTATACAAAGTCAGAATTCACATATGGCTAAATTAAGATTTTCAAAATAAAAAAAGCTCCTGAATGAAATTCAAATAAACCACTTCGTTTTGCTCATTCTCGTGATATTTTAAAAGTAAATGGAATGAGCAAAGTTTGTGAAAAAATTATTTATAGTTAGCACGGGAAAATCATATACGCAATCTTTATAAATAAGTTTTACGTAATTTTAGCCTTATCTTAACATAAAGATGTTACATTTTAATTCTATTTGTTAACAATATATTTCGAGTTATCTGCTTCCACTTTTGATCTAATGAAATTCGTGGTTTTAGATAAAAACTAAAGTACACACCTTGAAAAAATGCATATACCTCATTGGAAAACAACAATGAAAAAAAACCTTTCTGGCTATGTTTCACACTATCCACTTCGGTAAACACGTGAAATTCTGCAGTACACGATTCACCATTTGCCAATTTACCCGGACACAGTACTTTTCCCGTTCTTATAGATTTTATAATTCTATAAATTGAAAAATTCAAATATAGGAAAAAGCAAATCTGATTTGATGCATATAAATTGTGCAGCCCTTCTCTTCGCAAAAAAAAATAAATGTATTAGCAATAAAGTAATAGGAGATATAAGCGGGATTAACTCATACCTTCACTTGTTTTATATTGAGTGTTAAAAATTTAAGACGCCATTGTTAATCAATTCCCAAACCTTTGTAAAATCATAAAGTCTTCAGAAATCCTATTCAAGAGGTTAGCTGCGCTTGCTGAATTATCTTTCAATATGTCAACAGTTGGCTACAGAATCAAGAATCTTTTTAACCAATCTGTTTTGTCATGAAATTACTCATACTAAAAAAGCTTTAAAGAAACAAGCCATATATATGACTCTTATGAAACCAACTTCAGTCCGCATTGTCTATGAGAAAAACTTCTACATGTTTCGCAGAAAACTGCTCGATTCTTCATAATTATAAATTTGCCACACACAGCGCATTTTTCGAGCTTTAATTCATCTGCATGTGAATTAAAATAATTTTGCAACTCTGCAATTCCACGGGTATGCAGACGGATTGTTGCTTTTTCGTCATCCTAAAAAACTGGGAAATATTACAGATCAGTTATCATTAAATGCGTCTCTTTTTGAATAAACCAAAATTTCTAATATCGCTTTTAGTAACAATTATATGCCGAACATCGTTAATCAAACTCCTCTATTCTAAATTGCTTGTAACAATCTCATACTTATACACACCAACTTTTTAGAAGTCAGCAAGTAATTTGGACTTTCGTGTCATGATAAAATCAGCAGTTTGATCTAGGATTTTAGAAAATATCGTAAAGCAATAAAAATGACAAACCATTACTAGCCATTTGTTTGAAACAAACTGTTGCAGAAGATACTCTTCATCCAACTTTTTTCCCTATAAACAAATGTTATGAACAAGTTTGCTTTCGCTGTCATTATTATAAAGAGTTTAATACCGTAGAAAATAAAAATAAAAAAGTAATATGGTAAAAGGGTGATAGGATTTCTGAAAATAGGTACAACCTCTTCTCAGATCACATTAATACAATAAAAACAAGAAGTTCCCGGTATAAAAATTTAGTACAAACCTTCACCAACAAATCTGAAGCGATCGATAGTGCTTCGTGCTTTAAAATTTCACCATTTTCACTATTGCATATAGCGCTTATCCACAAATGAAACAGCATAACCTCAGTTTGCGTCAAACCAAATGCATCGCGTAAAAAATCACTCGATCTTTGGTCACTAAGCTAAAATAGCAAATAAACTGCTCAGCCAAAAACCAATGATTGGACTAGAACATAGATTGAAATTTTTTAGAAATCGCATGTTATTACAAATCCAATGCGTAGCTCCTTCTCAGCTGATGCACTGAATTTAGTAATTCCAGTAATCTTGCTAGTTTATCATCAAGCTATTCAAAAATGACATTGAGATAAGCATTAATTGCATTTTTAAAAACAACTATCAAACTTACCAATACAACGTAACTGTCCTTGTCGTCATATTCGTCATCTACCTGTATCAATCGAAGACAAAGTGGGGCCAGAGCATTATTAATAACAGTGATCAATTTTTCAATCAGTATTTTTTCTTGTCCATCATCTGGATGAGTAATAGTACTGCCTGAAATCTGATGAGAAACATTAAAAAGTTATTACTATCTCTATATGGTCTATATCACTATCTAGGGTAACAAAATCTGATAAAGGTTGCTCAAGTGATTGTTAAAATTCATGGATGAAGAAAACGTGAAGAAAATGACGATAAAAAAATTTAATTACCGGATATAAAGTACTTGCACAGCAAAATCTTATTATCAAGTTCAACTCAAAACAACTTACCCTTAGAGTCATAGATCTGGACATATTGAACAAATTTGTTGCAGAAATAATGAGCCTGCAAAGGACAAAGAAAACACTGTCTTAATTGTACAACCTCAACGGAATTTAGACAGTCAAGAATATAACGAATTTTACCTGCGGTACTTCTACTCATATCAGAGTAGTTTTGTTGGGATAAGCAGAAGAAAAGCGGAAATAAGTAAAAAACTATAATCAAGAGATATATGATTAACCCGACCTGTAAAATCCCGTGTTTGATGATAAGCTGCACGAGATGCTTATGTGGGACACCGTAATTTTCAGTAATCTCTAGCAAATCCTTTGATAAACTTAGATTTGAACTTAGTTCACCCATTTTATATTACCAATGTGGATCCCATCATACTGCAAAACAGCGCATGTAAAGTTAATGACCATCACATCTGTTGAGAAAAGAATTATGAAACATATGTTGGAGTGTAAAGACTGGCGCATAAATCAAATATATTAATTCAAGAAAGATTGTGGAAATTTGAAATTTAAGTCTCAAAGTTCCCGAAAATCCATTGATCTGATTTAATTTTGCCAAATAAATCTTCGGGGTGCTAAGTCAGTAATTGTATACCTAATGAAAGCAGACGAAGCAAGATGCAAAAAAATTTTTCGACGTATAAATTATATGCCTGCTCAGTACAACACTTACATTTCAATTGATAAAAATGTTACAAGAGTTCTCGTAAAAACGATCCTTTTTTAACAAATCTACATTAACGTATTTTATTAGAAGAACAACATGAACCTACAAAACGAACGAAAACAGAGAAATCACGAGTAACATCAAAAAAATAGCATATATGAACAAAAATACAATTTGGAGACCAGAACGAATGAGTATACACTAAATAGCAAGGACTAAATAGCACCTGTAACGTAAACTTATCTCATTTAACAAACAACGTCGACGCTTGCACTCCGGAAAACATATAGCTGAACGACAACACCAATATATCTATCCTTTACTAAGGCACTGAATATGTATATTTATACAACAGCGTATATTTACATAACATCCGTACTCCAGAATATTGTTTGACTGCAGATTGAGACTGGTTTAAACCCGGGTGCCCTCTGCCACTTTACCCTTCTCTTCCATTCGAAGTACTGGAATTCTCTCTGTTGGACTGAGGCATGGAAAATTGAACCTAAACCACTCCGATGCGAACGGAGCGCTCTACCCTGATCTATATCATCACCCGTCTGCAAAATCGGTCATCCATGAATAGATGGACTAAAGTTATAGCAGCAGAGAAAAAAATGATAACTTGAGACTAAAATTCTTACGCGCTATTTTCCAGTTTAATGATAACTTCTTCGACTTTTCTTGCTTCACAAACGTTGGGCTATTTCATAAGCGTTGAATGGAAGCAAATATTATAGAAAGTTCACTATATTAAACATTTCATTAAAAAATGTTTGAAACAGCTCTATAGCAAACATATAAACCTTTGAATAACTAATCTTTACCTAAATTTTAAGAAAAAATGCACATCCCGCGATACAAGTATTTAGGTAAGTGAGTACAATAAGCCAAAAAATGAAGATAAGCAAATTATGCTGCTTTAATTTCGATGTTCCAAAATATCATCTGAAAGAAGATGAGGTTCTCTCAGCTGTTTAACGAGATTCCAGTCGACTTTTTTCATTGCATTGTGTATGAGCAAATCTTCATTCATGTATCTTAACGCATCGGCAGCAAACGATTGAGATTTTAACTTGGGTATTGATTCTTCATTCTGAAGGTAAAGGTCAATTACAAATCTACCAAAAAGGATCAGAAACGGCTTATAATTTAGTATGTCATTTATTCTGGTTCAACATCCTACAGTAACTACACCTACTATTACTGTAACATTTTGTGACGTATTATTCAAACATTAATTTGCTTCCATAATTTGCTTCGATACTTCGATAATCAGTTCACTTCACTTCTTGCCACAATTTAATCACAACTATAATCGAAATGAAGCATTCCGCTAGATTCTGAAAACTGACTTATTGTAGGAAGTTCGGAAGCTGTAGTGCACCTAAAGTGATCACTTCAGTTAACAAAACTGTATGAGTTTTGATTGGTTGTAAGAGTACACTGTGTTCTTGCGTATCACAAAATTTACAAACCTTAAGAAGTTGTAAAACTTTATGTACAACCCAACTACTGCTGGTGCCACAATCACTTTTCATTTCCATGATCCGAACCAAGAGACATCGTCCTAAAATGCTCTGTAATGACCTAAATTCAGCAACTCGCCCCAATGAATCATAAACTGTGCCAAAAAATTCGGCCCACAAATTTGATGAACCTGGATAATTCTGTGGTACAAAAAGCCTCACTTGTACCTGAAAAAAACGCTGATAAAGAAATACTCTGAAACATATTCAGTTATGCTTCATAATAGTTCCTGTTTACTATTTTTCTTTGCAATCTCATTCTACTGCAAAGCAATCGGAAATCCTAAGACAGCAAAGATGGATCCAAATTATTTTGGAAGAGTGTATAGCGAAAATCCTTTGTTATAAACTAACGTAGTGTAACAATTGAAATAATTACCGATACGATAGTTTTGTAGGGTTGTGTAGGATAGAGCGGACTGATAACGTACCAATCCTTTGCAACATATTTACATTTTCTTAATTCATTGTATTCTAGCAAGCACATATCATCTATGCAGCTGAAAATGAGACCATTTTATTATTATGGAGTTATCTATTCTTGACAAGATTATAACTCATTTCCTTTCATTCTTATGGTTTGACGTTTGGATGAAAAATTGACGTGTCTTAAAATATCTTATAATATCACGGATCTTTTATAACACTGTTTATAACATTTTTCACTTTAAGATCACTTTAAGATACCTGAAACATACAAAGACAGCAACAGTGGAAGAATTACAATTTTAGGTGTTTCTTATACAAGTGTTGAAACCTTGCGAATTCAAATCAGTGAATTTTGAAAAACAAAACTTACGAAGGTATGAATTTAATCCATTCACCATGTCGTATCTGCTGATCAAAACACAACAACACTACTCCTTTACCGAGAATTGATGACCAAACAAAAGCCTTCCTATTAAAGGAGGATGTTATTAAACCAATAATTGTTTTACCTTCTTTGATTTCTTTTTCTACTGTTCCCTCCGTTGAAGCATACGACTGGGGATTAAAAAATTGTTGCTGAAAAAAACCTTTTTCAACAGACTGAAAGAGAAAAATGATAAAAACCCAAAGAAATTTCACAAGAAAGTAAAAAACAAAGCAATCCCTCATTAAAACTGCTTGCAAAGATCACAATGCGTTCACGAAAGAAAATCAAAATGAAAAAAAAATGTGTACAAAGACGTTACACTAACTACCTATGTTTTTGGTATTTAAAACAAACACAATTTCCTTGGAGTCCGTTGCCATTAATAACTACTTTAACCATGCAATTCTGGTTATTTTAATCATTATACAACACCTGCACAATCCATTGGATCGAATAAATATAATTTAAGAATTAAAATACACTCCACATAAAAAAAATCTTTGTATTTCTGTACCTGAAACAATCGAAGTTTACCACCCAAGGCGGAGTACTAGCCATAAATCATGAAAATATTTATGCTAGAGAGCCTACCTCGGTAAAATATGACTGTTCTGAAAAATTTCGCTTGCGTAACGGGTTATGTTCTTGTAGCTCATCGAAATTAACATTACCACTGCTGACTGAACTTCTAGTGGTGTGTGTAGCAGCATCAGAATAACTATCTTCGGATGCAGTGTTCGGTAGCCCCATGTGTGAGTTAAATTCTGATGAGAGACTGCATACTGATGAAAACCGCTCCAAAGATGTTTTCACGATTTGCTCAGAAAGCTCCTCGCTAATATACCATGACGTTTTGTATAAATGTTCAAGATTGGAAAGCGCTTGTGGGATTCTAAAATACAGCTCATATTAAGCACGATTCATAGCATTGCCTAGTCATTCAACGAACCTTTTACAACTGGCTGCGCTGGTCATATCTTTCTAAACGAATTCTGTTTATGGTAACAGCTCTTACATTGCCTACTAAGTATGATCCCTAGTAAATAATGTAAATGTTTGATTAAATCTCACAGAATTTTCAATTATTTCTATAAAATAAGAATAAAAACATTGACTACAATGGATTTTTCATTTCTCTTTACTTTTGATACAATTCAAGAAATATAATCAAAACAAAGACACATAAACAACCTTTCAACCCAAATATCACAATCACAGCTTTCATTCAAATTCGGGAAATTTTGAAATATTCCAATAACTCCTAAATCATTTGAATGAACTAAGAAATTACAGCCAGGCACATCGCTGGAACGAAATGAGACTCGAGTTTTGACCTGAATGGAAAAGAAATGCCTACATTTACAATTCATTTAATCTTCTCAGTAGCAGAAAGCCAAAAGACTAAAACTTGCCTAATGTGTTAAATATCTTTTTCAAGTTGCTGTCAGTTTTAAAAAGTGGAGAAACCTCCAATTTTAATGATCTGGTCTCCAGTTTTAAAACAATCTAAACTAACTAACTTAAATATATATATTAAAAACTCTCATTACTTATTTTGGGAAAACAAAAAATGAAGAAATAAAATATTTCACCCACCATCACGTCTCCATGTTCATTCACTTTCGTAGGTAACAAGTCCGGAATATCAATAAAATCATCAATAAAACTGCTGCCAACTCTAACTTTAAAGACAATCCAATTACCGATTGATGGCACACATCCACCTGTAGATACCACTCTTTTGTCCAAGATAGCTTCTCCTCCAAAACTCTTCGACCACACATAGAGAAATTCGCTTTTAGACTTTGTTACTAGTCCTTTATGCAACATCCTGAAAATATAGAGCAATCTAATCCAGTATTCCAAAATATATATATTAAGGCTAGGGATGCACGTTATCAAAGTACATGTTTGGAGTTGAACTTGAAGAAAAGTAACACTTTAAAATGAACCTGTAACATTTTAATGAGAATGCGTCAAGTTTTCAATAAGATACGGTTGTGTTTTGTGTTAAGAGGAAGTTATGGTTGACTAAATGACCATAACAAATTTCTACACCTAATAAGGAAGAATTTATCTCAGCCAAACTTACCGGTATTTCGCTTATCGAACAAAAGTAAAAAATGCATGAACAGTTCCGAAAAGTGAAACTCTATTCATTTGTCTGAAAGTCGAAGCGAGAATTGTAAGTCTTACGATAGATACCAAACCCTATTTAGAGATACAAATGGGAAAATGAAAAATGATGCGTACACCCTTGGAAACAACTTCAAGCGCAAACATTTAATATTTGCCTCAGGTGTAATTGTCGCCTCTCTCTGTCCCCCATTATGCAATGGGGGTATCTCTTATCAAAATGATTGATGACTTCTTGTATGGATGAACTTTGCTCACACAGATGACCTATCCGCTTTATTAGACATAGAAATTTGGGTTATACTTGCTTGCTTCACTTCAATTTCCTCATAATACCTAAAAGTTATTATTATTCCGCAAGATTTAAATTATTTTCTGGTTTAATGTCATCTCATCCTTCTCTCCCTCTCATTGAGACTTCTGCATGAACACTTATCCTTCTTTCATCCTTCAATGAAACTGAGACTTCTGCATGAGCACCTCATCCATCTCTCATAACTTCACTGAGACTTCTGCATGAACACTTATCCTTCTTTCATCCTTCAATGAGATTGAGATTTCTGCATGAGCACCTCATCCTTCACTAAGACTTCTGCTTGAACACTCATCATTCTTTCTTCCTTCACTGAAACTTCTGCATGAATACCTCATAAAAACTTCTCTCATCCTTCACTGAGACTTCTTGTGAACATGAAGTGGAATGAATTTTAAACGTAATACATGCAGCGGAAATGTGAGAATACAGAAAGCTTGAAAGAAGTCTTACTGTTCATCTCTTTTGACTTTTAACGAAAGGAAAAGAATCGAAAGTGTATTATTTTGGACATTACGACATCTGAAATGACTTTGTAGTATTTGAAATGATTTTTGAAAATTTTGAAATGACTTTTTAGTATTTGAAATGATTTTTGAAATGATTTTTTAGCATTTGAAATGATTTTTGAAAAATTTTTAAAAAAGCAAACAACTTTTAGCAAATAACTTTGAAAAAATTTTTAAATGATTTTTGCAAAAAAGTTTTCAAATCTTGTTTTTGCGAATAATCTAATTTCTATAAAACGAGAAAACAAATTTTATTGTTTCCACTCTCTTACATACTATAGTGTATCGAAGAACCGGTCAATTTCATAGTAGGAAGGCAAAAAAGACTTCTGATTTTCTAAAGATCAGGAATGTTTCGTCATCTTTTTCTCTTCAGAAAGCCTAATACGATATGTGGTATTACCGGTTATTAATATTTACTCATAAACATTCAAATATTTGCATTTCATTGAAGATATCATTGAGGGAAAAGTATCCAGAAATTCAAAGTTAAGCATAACCAGTCAGTAAACAATTTCTCGGAAAAAATTGTAATCACATAAAAGCGCCGGTTGTTGTACAGTTTGTAACCGACAACAATAACATTTATCAATTTATTCGTATTGAATTTAAATTTCTTCTACGACACAACTTATCAACTCCAAAATGTTTCAACATACCTCCATCTTTTTAATTGGTAATTTTAATTTCAAATTTCAGTACATTATTTTATATTGTTTCTAACCATATATTACCTGCAACGACAGCATCAAGCATTTCCCTTGATCATGCAAATTGAATGATACGCTGAATAAGTTTGTTGATAAATTCCGATGATTAAAGCATTTTGTTATTCACAAGAAGCACATTGTTAATTTTGATCATTATTCTGGAATGCGATAGTTTAAGCCAATTCTATTATTACTGCAGTATACATTATTTTTTTATCAAAGATTTTCTCAATTTTCAGCTATCACTACACAAACATGCTGTCCGCCATCATCAGCCGTATCACCTAATAAGAGATCGATCAATATTTTTATCCCAGTACCATATATTTCCACATTTCCTGAATTGGACAGTTTAGGAGGTAGATTGGGTAGTTTAGGAGGTGGACTGAGTAATTTAGGAGGTGGATTGAGTAGTTTAGGTGGTGGATGGAATAGTTTAGGCGGTGGATGGGGTAGTTTAGGAGGTGGGTGGGGTAATATAGGAGGTGGATTAGGTGGTTTAGGAGGTGGATTGGGTAGTTTAGGAGGTGTATGGGGTAATTTAGGAGGTGAATTGAGTAGTTTAGGAGGTGGATTGAGTGGTTTGGGCGGTGGATTAGGTGGTCTAGGCCGTCCGTACTTTGGATACTTCACTCAATGTGAGTTCACCAATATCTTCAAATCCTCATTTCGAAAATGTTACTCCTCTCATAGATAATTTTAATGAAAATTGAGGAAAACAAAATAACGATTGAATAAAATAAGAAAGAAATATGAGTTTCAAGCTTAAGATCATAATCAATTAGACTTAGAATTATAATGAAGAATGGAGAAATTCAGATTAAAATGTGGCTGAATTCGCTTCCGACAAAACTGATCGTTATTTCAAAATTAAATCGATAAACAAAAAAACAGAGATTGTGGGGATTTTATTTTTTTGAAATCGCTGTTCCAGGTCAATTAGCGGTACAGTAAGAATAAATTGCAAGTACCAGTTAATTAGAGGTGATTTGAAATAAGAAGTGCATTGGTTTTAATTTGGTTTTTCAAACATATGTTTGCTGAATTTGATTGACTAATTTTTAAAACAGTACTTTTACATTCCATAAGTTATTGACGACCTTCAAAACTTCTCGAAAAGTAAAGCTTAATAAGAGAGAAGAGTCCAAAATTTAAAGTGAGATAATGCTTAAAGCAAAAATCGATTGAGATTTAATAATTCTCAAAAGAAACATCCTTTGATCATTTAAATTTTAAGATCTTGGTCCGGCAAGCGCAAATGGAATATGTCCAGCTGGGATAAATATTAATGGCCAATGTTGGTATAATAGTATTGGAAACAAAAAATGATAATTTCAATACAAGAAATAAGAATGTGAAATATGAGCTGGCGAAAGATTTGATTTGTACATAATATTAATTAATTTGACCAGGTTTTTTTGAATCCAATTAATTGTTAAAATTTTGATTTGTTTTATTGAAATCTATAACTTTCATGTTGTTTATTTTGTATACTTCTTTTCTTTTTAACAACCTTCTGCAGAAAATATAATCCTAATAATAGCATTTCTCTAACTTCTCGATTTCTCCATATTTGTGATTAATTTCCAAAACATATCACAATCTGATTCAATTAAAAGAATAATAAATATACAAGTGAGAAGAAGAAATATGGTTTACCTCTCTTGATTGACCCGTGACTCACTGTTTCAAAATTATCGTGAGCTAAATCCTCTACCATTAGAGTTCAACATCGCAATAACTCAAATCTTCTGTCCATATTTTGCATTTCAATTTATGATTATAAAGATAGTCACTTCATTTGATCTGTGTATATCATTTTAACAATGTGTTGTTTGTTAGTTTATTGACAGGGTTAGAATGCTTGCAGCTTTCTCTGATCGCATATTAAATGTTTGCAGCTCTGTAAGATTTGAATAAAGTTCAGATTTATATTTTTTTCCAAAAATATAATTGTTCGTTTTTTTTTTTTTCAAATTTCCAATTTATCACTGTGATTTTATAACGAATTTCAAAACTTTCGATAAAATTTTATTTAAGTAAAACTTACTAAGTCATCAGCTGTCAGCATTACATAAACAATCAATCAATCAATAGTTCAAAGTGTAATTTAATAAATATAAACAAAAAAAGTTATGAAGAATTAACAATGGAATGGATGAATTCTTTTTACATGAAACAATAGTTAATAGTTTAATAAGTCCAATTATAATTTATTCATTCAAAAGGATATAAAGCTCAATATAAGCTTAAAATGCAACGACAGAATAACAAAAGTGTTGCAAGAAAAAACAATAAGATAATAGACAGTAAAATTTTTAATATTTCTTCATTGAAATGAAGAAGTTTTAAGTTTCTATAATTTATTCGTTCAAAAGGATATCCAAATTTTAATGTTTGTCAGCAACTTTGTTCTTTAACTTTTTACTTCTGAATGAACGATACAACAGAAATTAATGACAGTAATGAGTGACTATTCATTAAATGCGAATTACTCAGAGAAATTCATTCAATAATTACTATTTTTCGATTTTCACGATTTAGTCATACCTTCTCTTTTTATTCAAGACAAGTTTCTCGTAGTATCTCGAAAGTTTAGTTTACTTTGTGAAGACACCTAAGATGGTGCACACTTATGAAACGCTTTTGTACGCGCAAACACATAACTTTCACCTTATTGAATATAAGGTAGACAAAAAATACCTGAACAAGTAAATAGTATTTTACATAAAAGTATATTAAGCAAATGAGAGTAAATTAGCAATAGTTCTAGTCCTTCAATTAGATCACTATGTAAATAGTTCTTCATTTAAATCAACCAAATCTTCACTCCTTTAAGGAGCTCTTATTTAAATCATTTTCATAACAAAAACAACAAGAACAAACTTTGAAGAACGTTTTTAGCAAGATAGTAAGAGACATTAAGAGTAGATGATGATGATTTCTTGTTTTAGTAGATGATGATTTCTTGCTGTAGTAGATGATGATGATTTCTTGTTGTAGTGGGTGATGATTTCTTGTTGTAGTAGATGATGATGATTTCTTGTTGTAGTGGGTGATGATTTCTTGTTGTAGTAGATGATGATGATTTCTTGTTGTACTCGAATATGAACGTAGTCTTCAAGCTGAAATGGTTTGTATCAGGATCACATCTTTTTTTTCATTTTATCATTAATTTTTCACCGTACAAGTTTCCGTTTCAACAATTTTTTTTAGTTTTACTACTATAGTGATGTTGAGATCTTCTGAAATGCTCAGAGTGTTGGTTTTTTACAAGAAGTTTGAAGACAAGAGATTTAAAAATAGATACCATCAACTTTAAATTAGCTACTAGGCAATGATAAATCGCAGCACCATGAAGGCAGTATTGAATTAATAATATTGGAGCGGTCTTGATAACCTTTCAACATTGTACGCTATTATTGTTTTTGTTCACAATAACATATCAATTGTCTTTAGCAAGAAAAAGATGAAAAAGCTATAATTGAACAACTGGATCGTATTGAATTGCAACAATCTCGTCCAGTTCATCTTCCAGCTTTCAAATTCGTTAGAAAGGACAATAGTTGATGTTATGTACATTCCCTTAACACATTGGTTCTTACCGATTTCTTTGCTTAATTCTTACCTTATTTTTCTGTTTTAATTACCATGCAGCGATAAACCATACCAGCTTCTTTTAATTTGTCCTCTTCAAATTACACAAAACGATTCAATGTGCAAGTTCGACATAATTTATAAAATATTTAATAATAATGATGCCATATCCGATTCGCAGCAAAAATGGATCAAAATGCTGAAAATAAAGTTATGAAAGAGATTCAAGATCGGTCTTGCGATCTTTCGCACAAAAAAACACTGCTATTTTTCATCATCGCCAGTGTTAGTATCGTAGCAATATAATACATCGGATGCTGTACTTCAGTCAACGCCTTTTGGTTTACAAATATATTTTATTTTTCCTACCTTTGATTTAATATATAAATTTGGAATTTTTATATAGCGATCTCACCATTTTTTGCTTTTATTATTTCCCTGTCTTTTCCAATACTTTGAAGGCGTTGTAAGACTTGTTTATTTTTTCCTGAGATCTCGTTTATTAAAGTTTTCATTTGCACTTGTAGGAATTTAAATCCCAAGTAGCAATTATTTGATTCATCTTTTGAATGTTTGCAAGTTGGTGTTATCAATTGCAACTATTGCTTTCAAAATGTAAAATATCCATCCCACTTATCTTTATTGTTTTATTACTCGTATCGATAAAAACTTGAAAATCTGACAATTTGAAAGAAGTAACTGTGCCATATTAGAGATTCTGAAACGCATGAGGCTATTCAGTGCTTATGAATCTTGCACCGTTTTGTTTTAATATCACATTAATCCAAGAGTGCACATATGCTGGCGGATGAAAACTTGCTTAAGGAATTGTAAATGTATGCCAACAGTCTGAACAACAACGTAAAAAACCGTGATACCCCCTACGAAATCAGAAAAACACAAGATGAACAATGAATATCAAATGATTAGTGAAATTGTTATTTTAAATCACAAAACTCTATCTTAATTGTATCAAAATAACCAATTTGGTAACTTAGCATTTCTCATATTTTATTATTCATCTGTATGATGATGATGGAAATGTTCATCTCCGCAATAAATTTAAGCGCTACCAGCGAAATAGGATAAAATATATTTACATATAGAAGCATATACAGAAATCCTAAATAAACGACTCAAAATCAATGATGATCACACTTCAATGATCAAATAATTTTAGTAATACTGGCAATCACCAAAGCCAAAAAGCTCTAATTTGAAAGAAAAAGTATGTATTTTATGCACGAAATTTTTTCGAAAGTCAACTTCAACTTGGAGAAGAAAATAACAAAAATATGAGGCAATACAGCGAAACAGCTAAAATTAAATCAGCATGAATGGTGATTGGTTCATCGCGTTAACTCATTTTTTTTAAATGTCAGTGGCCAATGTCACCGAAAAATTTCCGAGCCGGTAAGTTGTAATCCTTCATCATCATTCCTAATAAACAACGACGTAAACTTTAATCAAGAAAAACTAAATTAATTTTATTTTTTAATTGAGAACTCTGCACATATTTCTTCTCCCTAAAGAACTTATAAAAAAAAAAAATCATGCCACTCAAGTCAGTTACATAAGTTTGCAAAAGTTGAAACTTTTTGAAAATATCGCTGAAACTATGTTTACATCATATGGAGAACAAAAGGGAAACCATCGTGTATATCCTGATAAGTAACTTACCTTTTCTCATAGTCATTAACAGAACAGGACGGATGTTCACCAGATTAACCAACAGCGGGTGTCTTAAAATCTTCCAGTAATAACGATTTGGGTAGTGGATTAGTGTCAATAATGAAATCGTTTTTATCGTCGAAATCCTAAGTATAAAGAATTTTCAAAAGTGATACAATACAAAATCCTAAAGTTAGCTATTTAGTAAAATTACACCTATATATATATTGCCGGTAGAGAGCTGATAACAAACTCTAGACTCTATTCTAAAAAGCTCAAAATTTTGCTCATAGATAAATGTCCTGACTATACCCATATAGTCAAGTAAGTCAAGGAAAAGCATAGATCAATTGCGGCAACACCTGCAGAATTTTTTCTTTTTAAATTTTCTCACAGTTAATCTTTGAAACCCAAATTTATTATTATCATTATTATTATTATTATATGGTGTTATAAAAAGACTTATAAAACTTATACTACGAAAATTAAAAATGTTAGTACTGGAATAATGTAAGATCAGAAACTGAATTGCTATACCATGCTAGAGCTAAAGACCCCAAACCTTTCCGATTTAACATTTCAAAATTATGATAGATTTGCTCCTTAAGAAATTCGTACTAAAATTTTTTAATAAAGTAGTTTTTACACCAAGTTAGGATATTTTATTCCAATTAGAACTTCATATACATATAAGTAGTCGCCAAATAAGAGAAAATTGTAAAATTTGAAATTACTACCTCTTTTTTTTCAAGAGTCCTGTCTTCCAGAACAACGCTTTCCGAATCGTCATTCCCGTTAATGTAATATGGAATACCGAGTCCATTCATTGAAAGTGAACAAAGCATTTCATTTAAATCTTTGATTCCAAGTTTTGCACAGAATTCTGTTGACTGAGGATTCCTGACAACAGAAAAGAGTTTTATCCACTGCTTCATATTCACAAAAATTTATCCAAAAATGGATAAGCCATGCTAATCTTTTTTGCAATAATTTATTTTGAAGGAAATCATCATTCCTTAAAGTAAGCGATATAGTTAAGTAAAAAACCAAACTATATAATTAAGGTAAGAGGGGAAAGAAATGGTGCAACAAAAAAAACCCTTATTTCATAAAACCAAAGCCTTAAATTTCATTTTGATTAAAAGTCCAAGCATCCATCACTCACGTTTACGCTTCTCATTATTAGTGATAATACCCGCACTATTCTCTACAGCTTCTGGTTGACGGACTCGATATGCTTGAAACAAACCCCAATTGATCCATCTTGATATTGATCTTTGTATGAAAGAAATTCGGTCAGTAATAATCAATATTTTGACGAATCTATTTACCTGTAATACAATTCTTGAGAACTATCGCCTGTTCCGTTTGTTTTATGTGGCCATGCCGTCATCTTGAAATTCATTGGAATGGTAAAATTCCCACCATATATTTCTTTCACTTTTGCCAATTCCTCTTTTGTCGGTCTGAAGTCCCAACGCTCATTGCGAGTATGTTGTGACGGCATATAGGTATTCTAGAAAAAATTGTGCGCTAAATCAAAGCTCCGTTTGAAACACGAGTGGGAAAACAAGCAGTTCAAAGATATCACTGCAGAGTTTTGATACAAGGATCAAAACAAAGCACACGCCACAACGTGTTAAGTCTTTTAAATAACACTTCTCATCCTAGATTTATATACGAGATTTTATTATACATCTACTACAACTTCCTTTTTTGACATCAAAATAAAAAAAATATCAATATTATCTTCATAAAAAATAGATACTTCGTCAGTTTCATGAAAAAAATAACATACACTTTTGTCTACCGATGTAAGAGCGTCTGTTGCTTTCAGAATTGCTAACCATGTAGGATCATATGATAGATTTAGCGAAACATTTTGATTAACATCAAATTCTAAGGCCTGAAATGTTGCATAGAAACATGCATATGCAAAGTTCAAGATGCTGAAAAAGTCAAAATAAAATTTTTGGAATAAAGAATGTAGGATATAAAAATTCTGAATCAAAAAATATATTTTTAATATTCAAAAAAATAAAACAATGCGTTCGTTACTGTTTCATAATAATATATTTAAATATATTTAAATTTGAGAGATTTAAAATTTTTTCGTCACGCTAATAAAGATGTGGCAAAATCTTATTCTATCTATCTATCGATAACGAGTGGATTGCACATGAAAGGCCATGTTCAAGTTCATTTGATGCATACATTCAATTTGCGCCATAATCACCTGCAGAAAATGCCTTCGTGGCATTGGCTTATCCAATGATAGGAATCTAGTTGGTTCAAAATCATTTTCAGGATCATTTTTATTCGAATGAGGTACCAAAGCTGCAAAAAAACAGTGCATATGGGCTGCCAACCAGTAGCGCGGCTTTAGTACCTGTAAAAAGAACAAAAGAAATTTTTCAAGACTTTAGGAAGCTATTTTCGCTTTATTTTTATTCTTGCTAATGTTGAAATACTACGAAACTGTTCAGCGGGCATCTTGGATTCCGTTCGAGAATCCAAGATGCCCGCAGAACAGTTTCGCAGTATTTCAACATTCGCAAGAATTATTGTGAAGATTCTATGTCTGCAATCCTTGCTATAGATAGAAATTAACTGCCCTTTGTAATAGAGAGGCCGCACATGTAACGAGGTTCTCATTCACATCCAGTCAATCTTACGATACCCTTTTCATAAAAAGCAGGGTATCTGATGCAACATAATTCAAAAACTCAAAATCAATGTGAACCGACTGGTAAACGAAATGTATGCTCCACAGGAAGGCAAAGGGTTCGGCAAACTTCAAACCCTTCGTGGCAAGGGAGCAACGATTCTTTTGCCTTCGCACAATTCCAAATACGTCATTACATAAGCGCAAGGAAAACCTGATTGAAGGTCACATTAGGAACCGAACCACCCATGCTTAATGCAGTAATTCAAACCACTACACAACCATACCTGTACATCAACCCGGAAATGTAAAAAAGAACCTACTTATAACATCCTGGAATTATAGAACTCTACATATTCTTCACTAAGTTGCAACGTTCCTCAATTCCTAAACGTTTAAATTTGTGAAGCATTAAGCATCCACCACCTACATGTAGTAATGTCATAGAAGCAGGATTTCCAATCGCATTCTTTTTCAAATCTTCTTCAAAATATGGTTTCAACTTTAGCAATTGCTTAACATCGCCATAATCTGTGATGCCTGCTGGCCAGTCATGTGTTACCATTACATCGATTGGCGGTTCTGAAGCAAACGAAATAGTCTAAATTCTTAACGGTGTATACAATCGAATACTAAGCAAAAAAGAAATCAGTCCAAAAAATGGTGCATATATGTGCAAAAGTTGGTGTCCAAAATAGAAAAAAATCTAGCTGCTTTCAGACTAGTTTGGCTGCAAAGACAATAAACCAAGAGTATGAGCGTGGTATGGATGCAGCTTAGTAATGACAACAGTGAGACACGCAAAGTTAACACAAATTTGATGATTGTGATTAAATCTTTCACAAGGTAGCAATTAAGAGAGTGCGTGAAATTGCAACAGTACATGAAAGTATATGAAGTGCTGAAACATGAAATTATAACAACCGATGACTTGTTAAGACATCATAGCTCTGAAATTTACAAGCGGAAAATCAATTTAAAAAGAAAAAATTGACGTACCATTCCGATCCCTCGGTTTCAACTGCTTAAGGCGAAATATATCAATAGAACGTACATGATAAGCAGAAACAACTGCACCATGATCGGTAAATGGCGGACGTTCCCAATGACCTTAAAAAAATGAAAATTCTGTGCTGAAATTCAGGCAATTGAAATTATTTCTATGCTCACATGCTTTTGAAACTCACATGTTTCCGCTGGAATACATTAAGTAACATTTAAAACTAATTTTAAAATTCTAATGAAAGTGTTAACCTATCACAGACTAACGGTATCGGAAAAACAAACAAGTAACTTGCTTACCCATATTATAGTCATTTTTATTAAAGATGCCCGATAGGCCAGCAATTCGAAGCCCCGCAAACTGTACAACAGATGCATGTCCCAAATAATAAATTTTTGGTGCGACCCATCCACCATAAGGCAATTCTTGCAGATAACCCGATGCTTCATGATTTCCCCCAACAAAAATTGTTAAGATTGGTGCTTCCTGAAACAAAACAATGAGTAAAACAAGTTCGGATCCCTTTAACAAAGCCGAAGTGTTACAATAATTGATGCAGAGTTATTTTAATGTACATCTCTTGAAACAAAACAACGTACATATAAATATTATGCACCACTATAAAAAGGAACCCAGGATGTAAACTGTACAGATTCTATTCAAAATTAAATATGATTGATCAAAGATAATTTTAAACACTGTGTTCTTCAAAAAAAAAGGATAGTTTATGCCATTATGTTCAATATAATTCTTTTACCGATACAGTGAAGTTCAATCTTACTAATTCGCCGGAGTAATAGCGATGAAAGCTTTGCAAATGTCGATATTTTTCAGGTACATGCATATGCTTTAAGTCACCAAAATTTCGGACTGCCTGTAAAAACAAATTAAATCTATAGAAAATGAGAATTAAAAATATTTCTTGTTGTTAGATAATAATATTAGTGTTTCCTCAAAAATTGCAAATAATTTCAAAGAATTTTCTGTATTGCAAATAATTTCAAAGAATTTTCTGTCTTGCAAGCAACCGCTGATTATTCGTATGGCTTCTAAAGCGGCGAAAATGATGGATGTGGCAAAACGAAGGTTCGTAATTCCTTATGATAGATAAACCTGTAATCCGCACATCAAAACATCGCACTTACAATCCAAACAATTCGAATTTCAATAAAGTAAATTATACGCTACCGATTAATGTATTTCTCGTTCCAAAAAAAACTAGCTGTGCACACTATCAGCACATCAAAACAGAAGTAAATAACTATTCAATGGCACAACAACACACCTCATAATCACCGCAGCTAATGAGCAAATCGAATTTATAACCTTCCCGTCGTTCGATCTCCGCCAGTGTTGCATAAATTTTATCCATTTCTCCATGTGAACATCCAGCAACTGCTGCAATATTAAATTCGCTAAAAATCAAATAGTACTGACATCTGAAATTTGTAAGAATTTGGGTTTATGAAAATTCACCACCACTTGCGACTTATTTCAGAGAGAAGTAACATATTTCTGAACTGCAAAAAAGCGACTTCAGATGAATCTTTCTTGTGTAGCATACCAAACACTGTTGCAATAATCGCCTCAGAAGATGGAATTCAATAGCAACAGTTTTTGTCACTGATCTTATTATACTTCATTATTTTCTAATAAGATATAACACTGACCGATATGAATTTTACGACTTCGTTCTTGTTGCTTAACAGATTCAGTAATAGCTGAATTCGAACTTGCCGAAGTGGATGGCTGTTCCTCAGATAACGCCGAGATGTCGTTCTGCTCTTTCTTACATATATTTCTTATATTATCGTCCATAATCATTGTTTAAAATAACAAAGTAATCTGAAATGTATGTGTTTTCAGCCCGTACATTTCCCTTTTTTTTGGAGTAATAGAGAAATTCAATACGACACGGCAATAGCAAGGATTCAAACAAAAAGAAGCAAGATTGAAAATACATTCCAGAAGCCTGACTTCATACTAGCATCAGTAGAACTGCTCCTGTATTGATTATCCGAACAATTTAGATCATTTCAGCATAATTTATTTTTCAAATAGCAATAAGTCATAGGTTTCAATAAAAATCACGAAAATTAGCACAGTTGTGGCTACAGTACTTGAAACTGAGGAAAAAAATGTACGGATCAGCTGAGAAATTAGCAGTTACCGGTAGAGATTACTGAGAAGTTTGCCTAAGGAATTAAGCTAACTCATTCTTTTATTAGTTTCTTCTGGTGGATGAAACAAAAACAAGCAACTAAAATTTACGTACAGAAGATATCTTTTAAAACAACAAATCACCTCTCCTGAGTCCACTCTAGCCTCATAACCCTAATAAGACTACTACAAAAGCTAAACTGGAAAAAACACCAATCAGATGGGACAATAATTAACAAAGCCTCAGTACGCAAATATCTAACCCGAAGTGGTTGGACAACAATTATTTAGCATAAGCATCCTGCCCTGTCGATCATTACTTATACCTGATATCTGACATGATCCAGATGGTATAAATAATCATCCGGTCGAAACAGAAGGATTGAGTTGGCTGTTCGGTATTATTTGTCCGTGACTGGATTGACCGACCCATTTTGAAGAATGTGCCTTAATTTGGTCACATACGAGATGCGCAAAACACCTTACTTGCATAAAATATTTCCGAACCTCTTCCATAAAATGTAATGGAGCACAATATAATCTAATGTTCTGAATGAAATTACTTTTTACTGCTTTTGTTGCTCATCATGATTTCAACGCAACTAATTTATAGCTTTAGAAGTGATGATGTGGGACAAAATATGTACTTTGTGCGTGAACTACCAGGCTAATGCGATGCCGGATGCTGTGTTTTGTGATAAGAACTTATCTATCACAGGACAAAACAATTTATGACTTAGAGTTCAGCAGAATACATTGTCAACTACGTATTAAGAAATCATCTTTGAATTCAGATGAAATAGTAAGATCCCATTATATGCCTTGAAAGATAGTAAATACAACAGAAAATGTGAAGAGAAGGGTAATAATAATAGATTTTTGGATAGAATTTTAATGTCAGAAACTATAAATTTACCTAGTAGTTGTATGCTAATAAACTACGCTGCACGAAATTATTCTGTGGACCACAATCAACGATACCGCTTTTTACCGGAACTTTTTAGTAAATCATTTCATGACAGTCACATAGTGACTCCATAAAAGAAGTAATAAGACTAGATTCCTACATTCTTTAAGCTTAATATTCGATGAGAAGCACTTTTTGCTGCTCTCACTGTTATATTTATTAAACATAAAAAAGACACAGAAAGTGGTCCTACCCATCCATCATAATATTTGACAATTAACATCATAATTCCATACATAAACTGTGAAAACAGCCTATTTCATCTCATAAAGATACTGATGTCTTCATTGTTTTTTCTTCTTTTAGGAAGACTTCTTTTCAAAATAATGGTAAATGGTTATATAATGAATGTTTTTCGGCCAAAAGTTGAACCACCAAAATCATAGTTTCGCCTACTCCTTTCTTCTGTTTCCTGCTCGTAATCTTTTTCTCACATTATTGGTTTTTTTAATTTCACAAAAATTTCTTTAAGATATAAAGTAGATATTTTCCTTTTTTAAATGTTTATTGATGCTCATAGAAAGTAAGAACATTCAAAGGCATAAATGAAATTCATGAATAGAAAGTAACGGGATGGAATAAATTGTCTCCATGATTTCACATAACATACCTTCTCCCTTCTAGTTCTTGTATGGTGGGCCTAAAAAAAGAATCATCCGAACAGTCTAATATTGTACAGAAGTATATGGCAAATTTAGAATACAGGTATCATATAAAGTTGCTTGAAAGAAGACAGAAATAATTACACCTGCTCCAAATAGCAATAAGTCATCATTTTCAAAAATCATGAAAAAGAAATGATCACTTCAACTTTCATTCTGCATGGCATTCGTGCCGCGCAGAATAAAAGTTGTAGTGATCATTAATTATACCAAAGGATTTCCTTAACCACTTAATTTATATGGACAACAAGCATATTTACTCACTTGGGTATTCCGAATAATTGAACTTTTAAATGTATAGTATTGAAGTGGAAATTTATTAGATTCCATAGCAAATCTACTAACACTATTTTCGCTAATGTAAAAGGGCAAATAACCACAAAAAATCTATTAACATTGAAAAAAATTCTAATATGAGCTCATCAAACTTACTCTGGCATACAAATATTTTCGGCAAGCGAAAGCTGTCACAATCTGCGGACATCCATTCTCCTGCGTAAGCCGCGTAAACGCAATCTTTTGTGCCTGTTATATCTGGCTGTCCTGTACGCCAGAAGAAAAAATGTGCCCGAGTCCCATAAGTACTAGTATCCCAGTACCAATCTCTTCTTCCTATAAAAATATATTTTCAGTCCTAGTCTCAATGATGAGAAATAAATCCTATTTGCTATAACATGGTATTTTAGCAATTAAAATTTATCTGTATTTCCATGTAATGTAAAAATAATAAAGAATTTTTTGTATTTCCATTTAACATTATAGCGACCGGACTGTAATCTCCTGCGATAAATTTGATAAATTAACCGCGTTAACTTATATCAGACTTCTCTAGCGCAATAAAAAGTAAAAGTCATCTTACACTTAAATCCTGTGATAGAAATTCCTCAGCATTGTAGAGCTCTTTTGTATCACTAATAGACGATAAAGTATTCAGCCACAACTAAGATGTAATACTCTACAGCAAATCTTATAGAACCATGATTCTTGTATGAAAAAAAAGTAATTGCACCTTTCCTCAAGCCAAGCCAGAACGATCTTCCTCCAGCAAGTCCTATAAATAAATTTTTGTTTAACAATATATTTCTTCCAAAAGTCAAATATTTATTTGCGTACGAATTCAACAAAAGACTAAAAAAGAATGGAAGAAGACTAAAAAATTTAAATTAAACATGACATTTAACAAATTTGCAACAAAAATGTTCAGTCAATTAAAAAACATTGACAACGATTATGCTATAATTCATTTGAAACTCACACAAAGTAGTTAACCAATTGATTTTGCACTTCCCTGCTTCCATGACTTTTAATTTTCAAATAGCTTTAAAGCACATATTTCAACAAAGAAGCAAAACAAACACTGTTCACTCTTACCATAGACGGTCCGTGCCTCCTCCTTGTTTTTAATTTTGACTATTTCACTATCCAGCAAATTGCAAATTGTTCTGATTGCAAAACGTGGTACGAAGTTGGTAAATCCCTCAAAAACAATTTGATAAATTTGTCTTAGTTAGTGACCTTGATTCGCAGACCCCACCATTTCAGACCTATTCGAACTGCAAACAGATACAGAAGTTTAAGCAGCAATAAAAAAGTCAAGGTCGTAACTAAGACAAATATCCTCTATAAGGATATAGTGTACGTGTTACTTGCTAACCCTTATACAGGGTTAGCAAGTAACACGTACACTACATGTACTAATTTTTTGCCAGCCTCTTGTTAGTATCACTTAGCCAGGCATCATCAGGATGTTCAGGAAGTTTCGAAGTGATGAACAATAATAAAGAAACTAATTAACTGAAGTTGAAAAGATGCTGAAAAGAAATAAAAACAAACCGTGATATAGCAGTGGTCATGACGATAGACAAATGATGTTTGACATTTCTGCCCTGAAACAAGGAGAAAATAATTCAACAACACCAGATATTTTGTTGAATACCCCGCCTCTGTGGACACAAACGAAAAGCATCTCCCTGAGTAGCGAAACCGACCCAATTTTTTATAATACTGTGTTAGAAAGTTGAATTCTTGCACAAGAAGGTTTTGAAGAATTACAAAATATCTGCAAAATAAAAATACAAGAATCAACGAGACAAAAGTTTCTTAGATATCAGCCCAATCCAATAAGCTTTTAAAGTTTATAAGTTTTTAAATTTACCGTCTAGTTTTAAGAACACGCAAATCGCAATAATCTGACTTAAACCCAGTTAAATTAGTCGGAAAATTTTCTAGCAAAATATCTAGTGTCTTATCTTTTCATGAACAGTTACATCTCAACCGTAACTACACTTCATGAACAAAAAATTTGCCGATTAACGTATTCAGTGAACCCCCTACATCATTAATGTTAATTATATCCAATGGAAAATGCATTTTATTAAATTACTGACCTCTAAATGCAGTGGCATTGTTTGGAACGGATGATCGAAACACTTGTTCTGAAAACAAAGGAAAAAATAATGAAATGAGAGGACAGGAAATTGTCCTATTATTTGGTACAACACATCTTCTGGTACACAGCGTAGTATGTCTTTTCTACATATGGGATACAACTCATCTACAGGGATACGATTCATCTGCAGAATATTTTTTCAGTGATTTAGACTCATGGTCTTCCCTGCAATACTTTTCAACTTGTTTGAAAATCTTAGCAATATATTTCATCATGATTCAATTGTTGCTACTCCATTATGACAATTTGAACAATGTAAGTGCAATTTAGGGAAGTGCAATTTTCAATTATTATCGTTATTCTGATCTTTATTTTTAGTTCACAGGAAAAATGCTTACTTTTGCAAAAAAAACGTGACTTGATCGTTCTTTCATTAGTATTCATCCAATTCACAAATATTTTTTCGACTCCGTCAATTTCTTCTTTAACCCAACCAGCGCGTACAGCCAAATCTAAAAATCAATACCAAAGATCTCCTATCTCCTTCCTTCTCTTTCCTAAACTACCAAAAATGTAACCCTTACATGATAACAAGGCATTTTCAGGAGAGATGCTTTTCATAGTTCCTCTGTCTGGTGGGTAAACTAATTCTGCTTTTAATTCTTCGCACGCCAATACCGCTTCCTCGTACGTCTTTTCCGTTGTCGACTTAAAGAGAAATACTTCATTAGTGAGATGATATTTAATGTTCTAATTTATCGAGAAGTCACTCTTTGATCTGCATGTCATAAAATAATTCATATTATAATATAATAGGAAAATGCTCGAAACAAGACAATATTTTTTTTCCAAATATTTTCTCATAAATAGACTATGCTAATGGAGATTTATGAATTTTATTCTATCACTTTTATGTTTTCTTCGCAATTGATTAGTGACACGCAAAAGAATAAACTAGATGACCAAACAACCCTGGAAATTTCCAACAGTTGTATGATTGAATCAAACTTTGATTTATTTTTTCATTTAAATAATAATAGGTTATCAGTGATGTAGCGTAGCCTAAATTTCATAGAGAAGTTCTAATGGAAAATTCAGTGAACTTTAGAAATAGATGATAAATAAATATCACTATTTATTATGATACTTGTAATTTCATAACTTGGAAATTTTCGTCAAAACAGTTATTTCTCGCATCGTCACTCCAGAAGAAAATAGACATACCGAGCAATAGAATGCGCTGTACCAATAAAACCAATTATCATTGTCGCAATTGAATTCTAAAATCTCTATTTTAAAGGGTGCGAAAAACATAGAAAAGATATCTAGCTAATTTGAATTATCAAATCTTTGCATGTACTGAGAATGATATCTTCATAGCATAGCTTAAGCTTTGCACTATTTGCCACATTTTATCTTGCAAAGAATTATCGAATTAGTTCTACGGCAATTCTAACTAAATCAAGAAATCCGATTCAATCAACCTCATAAAACTAAAACAGTACCAAAAAACTGGTAAATTTATTGGGCGAAATCCTTTAGAAAGAAATAGTTTTTAGACAGTTGAATTAAAGTACTATATTCGTTGAATCAAGAAATACATTCAAGAAATAAATGACTATAGGTCCGATGGAGCGAAACCTAATCAAACATATTCTCTTCTTAAGCAGATTTTTCCAGAGGTATATTTCGTTGTTTTTTCGAGCAAATCAGTTTTATTTCAATTTCTCAAGTAATAATCCTTACTACGTACCCTATAACAATTTTCTATCGAATAAACCAAAGCTAACCATTGAAACGCTGAACTTTGAGACAATTTTCATACAAATCACAAAATTCATCAAACCGACAAGCATCACATTCTGAAAAACAATTCACAGTGCAAAACGGTTACTTTCCTTCGTTTCATTTTCTTTTACTTGAAAAAAGAATAGATATATAATGCAGCACATCCATCGCTCTCATAGCACGATTAACCAGTAAGAACATTACAAAAAAAATAAATTATTTGCCATTAGAAGAAATCTATTTACAAACAGGTTTGTTTTCATTTTGAGCAGTGCATTGCTGAAGTAAAATTAATTGAAAACAAAGACTAACAAACTTAGTCAGTTTAACAATGAACAGTGAAATAATAAGCTTTATGATGACGGATGTGAAATGCCGGATAATTTTGTATTGGGCGCTTTATGCTGGATGGTTACATAAACTTGGGGCACCTCGGAATTTGAAAAAACCCATCTCTCATAAGGTAGCCTGAAGATGATGCTAAAGCATACCGACTAAATATTGTCGACAATAAGAGTAATACATTTAACTTACCTTGCGGCACGCTTCGTCGATACGTACATTCAAATCTACGACATACATATTTCACCACATTTTTTTCATAGTTACATTCTGACGACACTCGACAATCTAAAAAAACTTGGCTTAAACATAGTCTTTTACTTCTATCCTTTTCACTTCTTCAGTCTTTTATCCCTACTTTCTCCACTTCTTCAGGTACAACTTCAAGTATTTTATTATAAAATGAAAGGACTTATGGAACAGATAGAACTTGAAAAATAAGGAAAACACATCTAATCTGAATCAGTAATCTAGAAATTTTACACTTCCAACACAGGAAAACTCTAAATATTGAATAAAGTGCATTTGTGAAACTCTGAGAATGGCCAAAAAGAATTAAAGTAAGCAAATATATCGCCTCAGAGCTTGAAGCAAATATTCAACACACGTTTACCGATATTAAAGCTAAAGCGTGATCAAGTTATAGAAGCAGTACGTAGAATATCTCCTCTAAATGACACCGAATTTCGAGGATCCAAATTACTCTAAAAAGCTCTGCAAAATGCAACACCGGTCCAGCACAAAAACCCACTTTTATGAGTCAGTACCCATTTCCCTTGCACGCATCCACCATCTTTTCTATCGCAATACGAACGAAAAGTGCAGTCCATGTTGCTCTGGCAACCTAAAGTGTTCGCTATCTTTAACATATCGTTTCTAGGAAAACATGAACAAAAAAGCATCCACTTAAATAACTATGAACTTACGTCTTCTGACGGTAACCCAAAATGGATGGAAACAAATCCCTCTTATGCATGTACTATAACGAGAGCAGCTGTCGTTTGTACCACAGGCTGCAACGTATTATTATTTATTATACTGCTATGACTAATACAGTTTATTCTCAAATATCAATCTAAGTTTCTCGATCAGAAATTCAACACAATTACTTTTCCCCACTGAAGCATTTGCGCCTTAATAACCATTTTGCAATTATTTGAAACAACTATGTCCCCAAAGCTTCGCTCCCTCATTTATATACAATAATCTCTCCCAAAAAGGAACTTAAGAAGCACGCTAAGCTTATGAGGTACTATTGCACTCTCATATGGCTCCATGGAAGTAAACTTTTTTTATTTTTTTAAAAGCTTTTTATAAAAAATGACCGACATAATAACTGTAAGCGAAGATAAAAATCCATTTTTTTAAAACACTTTAAGACCACGTAACATACTTTTGAGTTCAGCCCATGCAAACGGTGGCGGAAGCTGACATACATATGAACGGACATTCTCTAACTCGAAATAGATTTCACGACACATAGCATTTTCAAAACCCGTTACTTCCGCACAAAACTCTGGCGCTGCTTGTTTGCATGCTAAAACAGTGCAGTAAGCTCACTTAAATGTAGATATGGCTCACAAACCGTGAAAATTACGCACATTATTTATTGCACTAATTAGGCTGTCGACAGTTTACATCTTCTAATTCCTGACTTGTGAGGTATTTTCCAGATTTGCAAAAATGTCTCATTAACGCAATATTAATTGAACAGAAAATCAAATTAAAAATTAAAAAATACGGATATGCATGAAAGATTCCACTGTAAATCTTTTATCAGTCATATCATAACACCTTTTATAAAAACCACATTTGAAACCAGGTGGGCAATGTGCATCAACGTAACAGCGACCTGAAAATACAAAAATCTACCGAACCACTGGAGTAAATAATTTTAAACTTAGACCCAATAATTCTCCAAAATTGCAGTATCACAGCCGTTACCAATATGTGTTCAATAAGTAATGTGGGATAACGTATATAGTTACTGGCATAGATGTAACACAATATGGACTGAGATTTCGAAATGTAGAAAAAGAACGAATC